>LUCM01009276.1:3977-18993 GCA_008360955.1 Fasciolopsis buskii
TGTTTCGCTTGTGTTTGGGGAGGGAGTAAGATTCGCTTTTGAGCCAATCCTAGTTCTTGAAACAGCACTTTACACTTCGAAGGTGGAAACATGCCTATAAACAACTACTCCAAGCTATCGTTTCAAAAAAAAATAAATAATAAGATGTGAGAAAAACCTGCAAAATACTTGAATCTTCACTATATGTAGCACAACATCGCTCTGCGGATGTTTTAAAAAAAAGGGCAGACTATTGTAATTGTTGTGGCAATCTGAAACGAATAGTATGCTATCGGAATTATGGCGAAGGTTGAAAATGATGCTCGAAAAAGAAGATAGAAAAGGAAGCAATCTGTAAAGTTCACAACACATGCCAGTTCTTCTGTTCTCCATCTCATCGCCGGCCATTCATCGGCCTCCATGAATCCTCTTCATTCTTGGCACCATTTCGGTTGCCCAATACCGAGTTAATCTAAGTCGGACTGAAATTCCTGTCTCATGATGAGGAATATGGGCTATCTGCCGTAGTCAAATTCGTTTAAATGTCTGAGGCAGAACGAAATGTCAACAGACGGAGGATAAGTATCCTTTATTTTTTTTTATTCTTATACTTCCTTTTTATTAATAAAATAACAGTGTACATCATTCCTCAGGCAGGGGGCCGCGGCTAACAGGGGCGTACCAAAGTAGTGTGAAGTTGTGCCGGTGGTGGGAGGATTCGAACCCGCGACCAAACGTCACGACCCTATTCGTTTGGCTACCGACGGCCACAAGAAATAACTATTGGTTATTAAGTGAAATAAGTAAATCTGAACACCACCGGCCACTTTGATGAAAAAACAGTACCATCTCCCCACTCGCTACCATTCTTGATCTTTTGAAACCTTATATTATCGGTCTGTCATATGGTTATGGTTACTGGTCGACTACACTGCACTGGATCCCCAATCGTCATAATGACATTGCACCTGTACAGTGATGACGAGCTATAAAAAATGGCTTATCTCAAATCAAAAATTTAATCATACCTTGAATGCCAGTGGATCGAGGCCTGATGAAGTACTTTCCTGGTCTTCCAGGTTTAGGTTCATTTGAGCTGGTAACTCAGTCGGAAAATCAACAGAGGAATAATTGATCCAGGTAGATACACTTTTGTCCAGACACTCGCCACTGCCTTGCAGGTAAGTTCTTGTTCGAACCATTTTCTTTGGTTGGGAGTCCTAGTCACCCTCCTGCTTAGCGTCTGCTGGACTTCCTGGCAATTTCCGTCCATCATCTCATGAATTTCACGATTACAAGCGATTCCATATTGCATCAGTCGTTGAGCAGAATAATCAGGATCGCGCTGCTCACTGCTCCGAGCAGTATAAAAAGGCGGCGATAAATATGTTTCTGCTCAGGGTTTCTGTCCTCATTTAGTCCCCTTTCCATTGGCATGTGAATCAGACTTTTGAGTTAGAGGTTCCAATAAGGTTTCCCAAGTAGGAAAACCCTTCTGCAGTGTGGGCAGCTGTGATGTGTCACTCTGGCGAATATCTCCAGCATCCCACCTCTTGGGTGAACTCTCTAGGCTGTGGGATTTGTTTCTTTTATTGTGATGGTCAATCGAATTTACAGCTAAACGATGCACTTACGCCACAAGTCAACAGTAAAATAGACAGTTACTTATGGGAGTTAATAACGTGACCGCAGTCATCTTGTTTCTGAAGCACCTTGGATTTCTTAAATACCATGGACAGTACTCATGATAAAGAGCTAACCGATATTTGGGTATGGTATACCGGTTGTATGTTCATTTCTGCTATCCAAGGTCAAAGGAAGTTCCATGTAGTTTTCCAGAATTCGTAACAACGTTTACGATAAAGGCCGTAATTGGCCGACGTTTCAGTTACCACGGCTAACCTTTCTCAACATCGATTTTCCATCACAATCCTGGGTAATAGTAGTAGTAGTGGCGGCAGCCATAAGCCAACTGGTATTACGCGATAGATGTGTCCATTTGGCTATTCGGTCGCTGTCAGGATGATCGATTATTGTCACTAGAACGATCAGCAATTTCGTTGTGACGTAAGCAGTCGAGGGCCAGCTCTGGGTTCAGGTCCCATTTTGTATTTGCTTAGCCGATGGGCGCTATTGCTAATTAGTCCCCGCAGAAACTGGACTGAATTTTTTGCGCAACACTTTTCTCGTTTTTAGTAGTCACTTTAGAGTTCAGAATACGACTCGCTTAGTTTTGAAGTAGCCTTCAGAAACCTGGCTGTCATCGTTAACGCTACCCGTCTGCAGGTGATCAAGAAATTGCAGAAGACATTATGTTTTATTTTTCTACACCTGAGTTTCTCAACCCCGAATTTCTCTTCCCGCATTTTTTCTTGCTCAGTTCGCCTGTTTCGTCTTCCTAAATTGTCAAACGATCCGAAAATTTCTGCTCCCACTTGTGTTACACATGACATCCACGTGGTTTTTGATGCCAGCACGGGCGAATTTCGGGTATGTGCTCCGTACTCACTAAATGAATTTCCGCATTTGCTCTCTTTCGCGATATATTTTATCGTTTTAATTTGTTTTTGTTTTTTTCGTATTCACTTCATCGATGGTATGTGAGATACCTGCTTAATTGGTGGCTAGAACCGAGTCACTGTTATATTCACATGATTCCTTGCACGTTGTGAATGCGTAACTTACTTTACACACGCAGGTATAGCCCTATACACCTCTTGGCTTTCTCGCCTAAAGGGTGCACTAACATCCACAATTTTCGAAAACGTCCTTCGCTAAAACCTTGTACTCCAGCTTTCGCTGTAGACTGTATCAACAGAACAATTTAATCATCCATTTCATCTCGATCTGTGGAATTTATCTGCGAATAGCAGTCGCAGTGATGACCTTACTATTCCCTATCCGTCTGATGATGAATCTTCCCATTGAGTCTGAACCGAATGTTTTGCGCGCGTACATGAAGAATAGGATCTTTCGAACCAATAAAAACAAGCCACACGGGTGCTATTTTCTATAAATTAATGTGTTGACGTAGTCATGGGACATTAAGTGGGAGCATTTGTTTCCATTCCAGATTGACATTTCTCATGTTTTTCGGCGTGTCAGGGAGCCTGGATTTTAATATTGCCACTGTTATCGGTTTCAGAAGCCCTGCTAGCAATTTCACTGTCGCATGATGCTGAACGTTCCGCTTGTCTAAATTATCTCAACGGTACTCCTTTTTGTGGCTCATGCCGTTGAGAAATTATCGTCCAGGTAGCTGATCGTGCGTAGGTACACCTGTGTCCACGATCATAATCCGAAGCAAACTGGTTCTTCTATGTCACTCATGTCACGTTATCATCCAGAATGAAACCGAATAAGTCGATACATTAAAGTGCACTCGAGAGACCATTGTAAATTCGAATAAGAGTACCGCCAACGAATAGAAACCACACGCCAGTGCGACATTAAGATTCGTTGTAAGTATGTGCAATGGAGGCCTGAACAGAGACGATTGTGCATAAGCATGGCCAACTTCTCGGCTATAGCCTGTTGCGTTCGATCTTCACGCCGTTTGTTCAATGCCATGTGGGCAACAGCAATCAAACGACGAAAATTTTCCCGTATCTTACACACAATGACGGGGGGGGGCGGTCTGAGTTTTGTAGCTCCAATCACAGTACGTTCGATCCTTGATGAACGACTGATTTAGCATCGATCTCGCGAATTCCGTGAATAGAACAAGCTCCTTTTCGAGAATAATTTTCATTGCTACAAAATCATTTTCCCATTCCAAATGACATCTGACTCCTCGTACCAAATAAAAGTCTCTGAATAAATTTCACAATGTCCTTTGGATTCTGGTCAGCTTTGTTGTTCGTTTCTATTGGACGTTAGTCAACCAGGCTCATATGATAACCGTAATCAGTTCCCGTTTTAACAACCACCAACTTTGCACCGACGTATTCCGGCTTTAATTGCTATCTCCCGATATCGTGTATTCAAGTGTGAAATGAACCAGACTAGCGAATAGTTACTACAAGATAGATAAGTTGAAGAACCATATAAAACGAGAGATTTCGAATGCAAGAAAGACATTGATTGCCAAATTGAGAAACACCGCCTGTTGGGTAATCTCGCCGGCAGCCTAACTGGACCCATATGATGCAATTCATGGGTTATAATTTTCATACGTTTTACCATGTCATCCACCGACCACCGAATCATCCCTCCAACTAGTACTTGTCTCGCAAAACTGCCTGCGATGAGGCAGCCATTAGATGGACATGGGAAAACCGAGTTCCAACCGCTTTAATCTGTACTGATTCAACAGATGCTCTAAAAACTGGACCGTATGATCTAGTGCTTTACGCCAAAATTCTGAGTTACTGTGAAAATTCTCCCACCATATTCTACCAATACTGCAATGCTCAAACACCGACAATATTCGCACATCTGAATGGCCATGTTTCGGAAACGCAGATTAACATCGATCTCAGTGCAACTACCATTACTTCAGCCGGATAAAATGACCGCACGACGGAAAGAAAATGGAGTCAACAGGCAAAACACAAGAAGTGATTCCGCTAGTGGATTTGTGTTCACTTTATTGTGATTACGCGGAATTTTGTATTTTGGCAAAGCAAAGAGGATCGAGACATCAGGTGCAACGGAATGACCCTCGTGAACACTGTAATTTAAAAACAGAAATCCAAAAGACAAAATCCAATCAGAGTCCATCCGTTGACGCGCGGATTGTTCCCCCGACTATCGTGAATGTGGCACATGTGAGCAAATTATGCAAAACGAAAACCAGTACACTGCAAACAAACAGGATTAGGACAGCCTGATGGAAAACCATCTGACTTCAAGTACGACGACGACATACAAAGATCGTAGTAAGCTGTAGGTTTTTCTTCATCTTCTGAATGAGAGCTTTGGTTTGTTTGGCATGCGTTTTCCACCTTCGAAGTTTAAAGTGCTTTTCAAGAACTGGATTGGCTCAAAGCCGAATCTTACTCTTGCAGGGAAGCAACCGGGTGAAGGGAACAAAGTTAGTTATATGAGTAGTCGTATCTCACCTAGTGGTCGCATATCGCATGAAATATAGAATGACCGATTGGCACTTGATAATTTGTGGCGTCTGTGGTATACGCATCACATCCGGTTGGTGATCAGAGATCGAGTATAAACGACAGCAATAAGGCCGATACTGTTCTACAACTCCGAAACATTGCCGATGTGCGTAGCAGATACGGTGCTTGAGCACCATTTTCCTCGTAGGATTGGTAGAAAATGATGGAACAATATTCACAGCAACCCAGAATTTTGGCGTAAAGCACCAAGTCCGGCGATGAGGATGGTTTATGATGTCTTCAGGATGTAGAAGTCGAATAGGGAAATGGAGGGAAGCTGTGGCCTAGATTGCACATGCGTCGTGTGCCTCTTCGAGGTGTGAGTGTGTAGCTCGGTTCAGCATGTGCTTTGCACCTTTAAAGTGCAGGATGCTGTTACAGGGTTGGACGACAGTAGTCTCGAACAGGATATTGAATGGAGAGGAACTAACGGTTGTGGACCGTTTCACCTACCTTGGTAGCTGCGTGTCCAACGATGGTAGCTCGGGAGTGGAGGTAAATATGCTTACATCTAAGGCTCGGGCAGCTTACGCTGTACTGAAGCATATGTGGCGTCGGCTTGATATTTCATTGAATCTGAAGTTGAAAGGTCGTGTGTACTTTTCTGTGTCACAGTGCGTTCAGTTCTGTTGTACGGTTGCGAGACGTGGAGTATGCGTGTGGGCGATGTTCGTCGGTTGGAGGTTTTCGACCAACGATGTTTACGCAGCATGGCTAGGACTGGATGGAGTGGCCGGGTAAGTAATATTGAGGTCAGGAATCTGGTATTGGGTGCCACTTCTGAGAATAGCTTGTTTCAGCGTAGATTGCGCTGGTTGGGTCACGTGTTGCGTATGACGAACACTCGTCTACCATATCTTGCCCTATTTTGTGTTCCTCCCAAGGAATGGAAGAAGCCATGTTGAGGCCAACAGATGACGTGGCAACGTGGAATGAGAAAATGTTCAGCGAACTTAGTTAAAATAGGTGTCTCAGGTCTTCGTGGTTGGGGTCCGAAAGATTCGTCGACTTGCTGGCTGGAGACACTGAAGGATATGGCAGTGAACCGTGAACAGTGGCGGTTGTGCTGTCATTTTCTATCGAATCAGAATGATTGAAAACACGTGCGTTTGTACAGTTAGACTGTGTTTCGTTTGTTGGCGGCAACAGCATCTTATCTTCTCCCGCCTGTGTAGGTCCACTCCCTGTTCCCGTTGGATATTCACTTTTTATATAAACGTGTAACTCTGGGGAAAAGCAGCGGTCAGTGAGGCTTGCCTTGCTGTTTAACGCTGAACGATGATGATGATGATGATGATCATGATGCGTGGTCCGCAGACTCGAACAGGCACACGACGTCGTCTGCGTAATCTAGGTCGCATAGCTTCAGTCCACCTCCCAGTTCCAGTCCTACATCCCGGAGACTTCCTGAAGCATCTTCCATCACCTCATCCATGACGAAGCTGAACAAGAATGGAGAGATGGGATACCCTTGTCGAACGCCACTAGTCGTTTCGAATGAACGTGACAGTTCAATTTACACCCAATCACGTAACCATAGGTGTGCGAGTACAATGCTCGCAACAGGTTTACAAACTTCGCTGGCATATCCTTTCGGTGGAGAGCACTGAGTAGTGATGGTCGATCCACGGAGTCGAAAGCACCTTTCAAGTCGAGATAGACTACGGTCGTAGGGCGGCGGTGCGTGTGGCGCGTTTCGAGTATCTACCGAATAGTGAATATCTGACCGATGCAACCTCGACCTGGCCGAAATCCGGCCTGTTGTTCGTGGATATTACTCTCGCGAATCGGTATCAAACAAAGCAGCATTATCGAAGCTAACACCTTAGTAACTATCGGAATTAAACTAATCCCACGATGATTTCCACGGTCACTCCGGGTGCCCTTCTTGAAAATGGGTACAATCAATGACTCACCCCACGATAACGGAATACGTTTCTTATTCCAAATATCACGATGCAAGGAGGTAATTGATTTCATTAGAGATTGTCCACTCAGTTTGAAGAGAACTGGGGGAAGGTCGTCGGGACCAGCAGCTTTTCCCCTCTTCAAAAGCCGAATATTCGACTCCACTTCCACTTTCGTTGGGGGATCAAGTGACACCTCCCCAGGATTCACAGATCCAGACGTCGGACTAGATACGATAACGTATGGCCAGTTAAACTGATCCTTGAAATGTTCTGCTCAACGGTTCAGTCTTTCCTGTTTACCATGAATGAGCTCTCCAGTCCTATAGCACACGACTCCACTAACCGAAATTCGCCGCCCACCGCTGTCGCGTGTAAACTTAAGCAGCCTTTGACTGTTACCTGAAGCGGACGCTTCCTCCACCTCTTCGGCTACCTTAACCCACCAGTTTTCGCGGTCATTCTTCAGGCCTATCGTCAACTGACGCTGCAACTGCCGACGTATCTTATTCATTTCCCTGCAGTTAGGCAGCTCGCGTTTTTGCTCCATTAGAATTAGCGACCCTGGTGAGATCCAGTGTCTGATGAACGATAGATCTAGGACCACAGACGAAATCTGCTGCCAAATGCATCGCCTGCTTAATTTGATCCCATTGCTCGTCTACACTGATGCTCGTCGAAGTTCTTAGTCCCTCGGATAGTTTCCGTTCGCAGCTGTTGCGAACAGCCGAATCAGACAAACGTTCGACAGCCAATCTGGTTTGTGACCTGCGTCGATGGCCATTCAGCTGCAGCAAAAATCGCGTTAAAACTAACGCATGGTCCGATTCGACGTACGTGGTCCAGTATGATCTACAGTTCCGGACAGAACCGCGCCAACGGTAGCTAACTGCGATATGGTCAATCTGACTCAAAGTACCTGTCGAGTTAGAACGCCATGTCGCTGTGCGACGCGAATCCTGTCAGAAATTCGTATTAAGTAGGAATAAATGATTGCCTGTACAGTATTGGAGAAGTCTTTTTCCGGTTGTCTGTTCACTGAGCAGGCAAGGCGCACCGCCCATCTAAACAGGATTCCGATGCATTTGGTTTTCCAACTTGTGCATTAAAATCACCTGATACCACTGCAATGTCAGAGCGTTTGCTCTTCCGAACAAGGGTGATGAAGTCATTGTAAAACTCGTCTTTCTCCATGTCAGTGCTGTAGTCTGCTGGAGCGTATGCCGAGATAACAAATAAACCGCGCTTAACACTACTATCCTTTCGGACGCCGACTGATCCCTGCAGTTTCATGGCACACAAGCGACTGTTGACTTGGATCCAGTCTAGAAGGGCTGCTTCAGTCTTCTCAATCAAGACTATTCCTACACCACGTTGACCCACAGCTTGAGCTGCTTCGTCTTCTGAAGTGCGAAGAAAATATCATGACGAGATGTTTGGCGCAGTTAGTTGAGTTACTCTACTCAAATCCTGAATTCGTGTTTCACTCACGCAGCAGACATCAATCGAAAGTGAGTCAGTTCACTGTCAGAGCCAAACACGCCTGTTGGCCAGCCTGCATTAAAGTGCGCACACTGAAGGAACCCAGATGCAGAGGTTGACGAGGCTTGAGAAAACGTGAGCTAACAGGCTGGAAACCACCTAATACACTACTTGACAATAAACCGTTGGGAGTATCGGGCGTGTGATCAGTGGGGGCACTATGGGCAGGCAGAAGGGGCAAAGAGATTGAGTTGGAGACAGCAGAGACAGGTTGACTAAAAGAGAGGGAACTCAGAGCAGTAGCATACTTATCACTAACCACCCCATCTGCGCTCGATACAATGGACAGCGCAGTCCTGATTACCTGGCCCGACGACCGATGCAGTATGGAATTCTTTGTAGGCATATAACTACCCATGGGTATTTGATGGACGGGTGCTGCCAGGGAGTTCAGCCGCTAATCAGAATGATTAGGGTTCTCAACCAAAGACTTTGGTTCTGACAAGAACCTGACTGCAAGGCAGCGGGGAATAGCTGAGAGGGAGCTCATCCATTTGGATCAATTATTCTTCCACTGTTTTTCCGACCGAGCTGCTAACTCAGATCAACCCGCGACTTGGAGGACCAGGAGATTACTTCGTCAGGCCTCTACACATTGACCTTCCAGGCACGAATGGTTCTTCGGCTTGAGAGAAGTCAGCCTGTATAGCTCGTTGGATTATGGAGGCACGCAAGCCGTCACACCACATCAAGGTGCAGTCTCGTTGTGACTAGATTTTAGGGCCCAGTTTTTAGAGCATCTATTGAATCAGTACAGATTAAGGTGGTTGGAACTCGGTTTTCCCATGTCCATCTAATGGCTGCCTCATCGCAGGCAGTTTTGCGAGACAAGTACTAGTTGGAGGGATGATTCGGTGGTCGGTGGATGACATGGTAAAACGTATGAAAATTATAACCCATGAATTGCATCATATGGGTCCAGTTAGGCTGCCGGCGAGATTACCCAACAGGCGGTGTTTCTCAATTTGGCAATCAATGTCTTTCTTGCATTCGAAATCTCTCGTTTTATATGGTTCTTCAACTTGTCATCTTGTAGTTAAACTTTCGCTACCTCTGGTTCATTTCACACTTGAATACACGATATCGGGAGATAGCAATTAAAGCCGGAATACGTCGGTGCAAAGTTGGTGGTTGTTAAAACGGGAACTGATTACGGTTATCATATGAGCCTGGTTGACTAACGTCCAATAGAAACGAACAACAAAGCTGACCAGAATCCAAAGGACATTGTGAAATTTATTCAGAGACTTTTATTTGGTATGAGGAGTCAGATGTCATTTGGAATGGGAAAATGATTTTGTAGCAATGAAAATTATTCTCGAAAAGGAGCTTGTTCTATTCACGGAATTCGCGAGATCGATGCTAAATCAGTCGTTCATCAAGGATCGAACGTACTGTGATTGGAGCTACAAAACCTAGACTCCTCGATCCGCTTATGCCTCCGAACTTAAATCTCTTATAGGAGTTGACCGTTGCGGTTTTCCGCGGACGATGCGTGGCGAGGTGTGATAGAACGATACTAGTTGAGTATGCTCGTATGGAGGGCTCGAGCGGCGTACACCTGCCTGAGTTAGGTGGGTTGTTTGTATTGCGCCGCAATGTGTTTAGTTCTGTTCTGTGGTTGGGAGCCATGGTGTTTGCTTACTGAATGTGTTCGCCTCCTTAGAACGTTTTGGTCATCGATGTTTGTGTGGTATCGCTAGGATTGGATTCGCTGACCACATTAGGTTTCCCAAGTTATTTGGTAACGTTCCAGCGAATGCTCGGTCGAGCCGATAAAACTCGGTAAACTTCTTTGGTTGGATCACATGTTGCCTTTGACAGACACACACGTTTACCATACTGTGGCACGTTTCCCATCCGCTTCTCTATTTGGAAAGAAGCCATGCGAAAATAAACCGTTGGCGTGGCGATAGCGATTGAGAAATTCCCAACAAACTTAGGCAAAGTAGATGCCCTACTTCTTCGTGATTGGCGTCCAGAGGTTTCCTCAATCATGTAGATAGAGACAATAAGGAATATGGCATCGAATTGCGAATATATCGATTGTGTTTTCACTATCCGTCGAATCCGAATGATGCGGTAGACAGCGGTCAGTGGGGTTCGCTCTACTGTTCAACACTGAACGATGTTGATTACATTGATTGATTATAGTGTTATTGGCCATCCAGTGATCCCCTAGTTGTGACGAACAACCAATTTTGTGAGAAAGCACTGGTTGGCATGTAGCTCACAACGTAGTAACCAAATTTCTCGGGAAATACATTCAATTGTTTATTTATAGGGTTTGTTTTTGCTAAAAGTAATTTTGTTTTCACACAGGTTTTGGACTAGTTTGACAAGTTTCTTGTACAGCTTCTTTCCACTATTGCAGGGAATGCCGGATGAATGGCTCCAGTGGCTTCGTGCAGCCAACATTTCGATCCACGAGCGCGAACGGAATCCGGAGCTGGTTATCGAGGTTCTTCAGTGTTACGATGCGGCAACTCATCATGCTAGACGTCAAAAGTTTATCATGACTCATCGAACAGATTGGGGTAAGGCAAAAGATTTTCGGCAACTCTGTCTAAAAAGCCAATTTGCGTTAAATAATGTTTTGTTTTTTGGTCGCATTTCATGATAATGTTCCCTCTTAAGTGTGTTAGATATGATTTTGTTTTACTGCATCACTGTCGGTCTCGACTTGACTTTATGAACTATTGTTTGCTTAACATAGGCTAAGATTTTAGGAAGTACCAGATTTTGACATGATGGAGGTGGAAATTCACGTAAAAATAACATGGTCACAGTTGCGGTTGACTAATCGTCTCCAAACTCATCCCTCGGATGATTGAATTGTCAATAATGGGCGACTAGCTGAATAGTGAAAGCTATGGCGAGCACTAATAAATTTCAAACGCTGTCAGCGATGGTTTACGAATCGAAGGTTGCTCAGCTTGCTTGGGCTATCTTGTTGCCGGTGTTTTTTGTTCGATACCAATGAGGAGAGAAGTGACTAGACGGCAGTGATTTTGAAATCGATCGGAACGATACGCGACGAGACGTGAGAGCGTTTTGCTTCTAGTCAACAAACACAAGCGGTGCGCTAATTGGTTTGGTTTTCTTATGCCGTGTTATGACGATCAGATCCACACACACACACACACACACACACACACATGCACCACTTTTCAACGAGCGAGCCACGACTTTGTAATTTCCGAATACCCCGGCCTAGACTCGTTGTTCAACTGTTCGGATGTTGTCAGTGGTAGTAAGGAAAAAAATCTGACTTTTGTTAGAGAGAACAACTTCTATGAGATTGATTATATGAAATCAAAAAAAGATTTCCGTTCCCTTTTGATATCTGGTCGTCAGTTTGGGGCAAACGTTCGTTGAAGTCTTGTCAATGTGACCAACAGATCCACTGGATCGAGTGCGATGAAGACCCGGTAAAAAAACCCCGCAGATGAACGTATGCACTAGTTTTTTTTCTGCGACAGAGATCTGTAACTTGTAGTCTGTGTTGCGGAAATAATGGCCCAGGGGCCAACTTATTGATTTTCGTGAAGATGAGCTATAAAGTGGATTTGAAACAACAGAGCTTTTCAGTCTCCCTTCCTTGGGATGAAGATTGACAGATAGCTAGTTCACACCTGGGAACAAAAACCCGAAATGTTTGGTAAATTCTGTAATCGAATAACCACTAATATGGATCTCGTTGTTGTTATTTTATGATTGGATGCTACGCTTCGTAGTGCACTGTGAAAAGGAAGCATTTTCTTCCCAAAACATGGGATTTTCACGAGCATCGATTGTACACTTTGCCAAACGGGGTTTTCGGTCCATTTGGGGATCAAAATTTTCGCCTCTAGAAATCGGTACTTTGCAACCGTTTTTTTTCTGAGCAATCCTAAACTATATGTTTTTCTGTGCACCGATGTGGGTAATTCCGCATGTAACGAAATAGCCCTGTTTATTTGTAGACTGTCTGACATTGGTAACCAGTTTGCTAATCGATGAGCAGACAGTGATCATCCCGTACACAAATAATCATTTCTAGTGAAATGAAATGAAGAACGAACAACGCAATCCGTGCACAATGCGAATCTGTACGGGCAGATCATTGAGCCATGTGATTTGTGTATGTTGACTATAAAATGGATTTCGTTTCGTCACAGAATTCGACCATCGACTAGATGCATGCTTGCATCTGCGTGTGTTATCAGTAATTCTGGAAGTTTCCACGTTTTTTCAATGGCTTTAATCTGCCGTTTCACGATTGCGGATCAGTTGTCACTATATTATGATTGAAAACACATCTGAAGTCTGTCTATCTGTCTTACTGATCTGTTATCTGATTGTTTTCTGCTCCCTTTTAGTCTTCGGCGTAGCCGACAGGATATGTACGATACCAAAATTGTAGTTGTCCGTTCATTTTGTGTCATCATGATCCGATCAGATGAACACGCGAGCGAAAACATCACCGATGGTCGGGTGGTGGTCAAAGCGTCTGTCATTTCAAAAACACCATTGGTTAGAATGGCCTATCTGCCTGTCACTTCGATGACAGATGATAGTCCGTTGTCAACCGGCTTGTAACCACGCCTGACCTAATGTGGCCCTATTCAGTTCTGTACCATCCCAAGTTTCGTGGCTATGGTTGTCGGTCCCCTAACCGTGTATTGGCGGCTAACGTCTAGGGGGCATACTTCTCCCACTACACCCATGACCATTGTCCAGCCTTAAACCAAGTATGCGCGGCTTGTTGGTCGGTAATCGATTCGTATAACGCAGACAAGCTCGTCATGAATAAACGTGGACATGTGTTCTACTGATCTTATTCGATTTAACTCCACTCGAGATACCGGCCCACCCGATTGTCATTAATATGGCATGATTGGTGCCGCGTGTCTTGTTCTCCATATGTCGGGTTTACGACTTAAGAATAGAGCTCCAAACTGCCACTTCTTTCTATGTGCATTCGTTTATCTGTTCCTATGCGACTGCGTATGCAGACCGCGCAATGAGATACTTGTTCGGATGGGTCCATGGGCATCATCCACCGAGGCTGAACACTGGAGCACTCAAACCAACTACCTGTACTGCCTTTTCATACCCTGTTGCATCAAACCACTCGGTGAATGTGGCCGAGGTGTTCCACCCAATCTGCAAGATTTCAAGTAGACACTCAAGAACGCTCAAGTGTCGGGCCCTCTCAAATGTGGAAGATTGTGGACATTCGGTTGCACGATCCTCCGTTGTGCGCCCAGAAACGGTTCATCCAAGCACTAAAGCTCTTCTGAGCCTCTGTCCACCTATCCAAGGGAGAAAAATTAGGCTAATGATATCCATTTTTACTGGTCCATTGTTAAATTTGGATCACGTGTGCACCTCCTTCGTTTTTTTCACTCGTGACTCGTTCCCTTCATTCAACCGCTCTCTTTCCTTGGGCCACTTGAATCTGTTCATTTAATATGATGCAACGGCAGTGATTGCTTGTTCCCCACTGGATGTCATTCTCAGTCTGTTCTGTGGGACTGTTTGCGGCATTGGCTGTGTCTGCCAGCTTTGTGTGTTCTGTCTTCCCCTTGTACCATCTTGTATTGCATACTTACCGCTTGCTCACGAAAATCCAATTCGACTTATGAGGCTGTATAACTGTCATCCCTAGATTAGCCGGCGCACATAAGAGATGTAAGTGTAATAATCAAACCGTTCTCCAACCCGGTCGGGCTTGACTGGATCACATCTTTACTGTCTAATAGATTTTTGGACAGATACACCTCACGTCGGCCTTGAATCTCGGTCTTTCTTCATCTGAAAGCAGCATTCGATTTGATCGTTCACTGTTTTGAACTGAAGTATACACCAGAGATGCATCGAAATTATCGTAGACATTAATCGTATGGTATTGTGATCCTGACTTCTGTTTCCAAATTCATCATGACGAATGGTTCTGTCAAGTTTCTCAAATCGCCTCGGGCCTCTCGATGACCTTATAGAACTGAGACGCGAAACGCTTGCCCAGGTTAGTTTGCTGCAATTATTGCGCCTGGCAACCAGCTCGTATCCCATCAGTTTCCACGAACAATATCTTGTTACTTATGTTGCTGGATGTATTGCAACTTGTTTCTAATTAAACTGGAACATTCTGCAGCAACTCTCATTCGTAAACGGGACGGTGAAACAACTAACATAGTTGTTTCCAGTCCAATCAGAAAAATATGTTCCCTCTCCTTTATTCAACCTATCTGTTCTGTCCTCGACCAAATCTGTGACTCCTATGTCTACCCATTATGTCTCCACTGATAACACATTCGATGCTCGCAACGGTTCAGTGTCAAATAGTGTAGCCAGTGGCTTTCAACCTGCTAACTCACATTTTCTCAAGTCTAATCAACGTCTCAATCTCGGCCCCTACAGCAGGCGGTCCACAGACATGCATAACTCTGATAATGGACTCACTTTCGATTGATGTGTACTGTTTCG
>LUCM01009276.1:19003-87623 GCA_008360955.1 Fasciolopsis buskii
TCCCAATTTGGTTACAATATCTACTTGTCATTCAGTGAGCACCTCTCCGTAAACAGTGAAAGACCTCATGTGATTATACCGTTGAACAATAAAGGGTACCACGTGACCTTGAAAATTACCGCCCAATATCGCACCCAAAGTTTTCAATGGACAGAGAACGTCTTGATTAAGAAAGTCCTCTTACACACTCACTGGAACATGAACTTCTTAACCGTGGACCGCATAGATTCCTTCGTGACGAAATCCTGCGCTGCTTGTATGACGACTGCCTGAGCTATCACTGAGGCCCTGAGCACTGGGAGGTCAAGTTTATGTAATTCTTATGTTGCACGACGGAAGCTTCGCTAAAGTATCCGTACCTGGTAGCTAATAAATGGCAATCTTACGGTAATTGTCTCATCCAATGCTGTCGTGGCTTTCCAGCTTATGCCATTTCTTGGCAGTAATGCTTAATATATTGAACCTAGTTTAGTGTCCAGCGTTGTACATCGCAATGCAGCGTCTAGCCCCTGCTGTTCTGTTGTACGTTAATGATGTCTTCGATGGTTATTCAAGAACCGGACCCCGTTTCTATTCGCGGACCGAGATCAAAATTACATAAAGTTATCGCTGTCTCGATGACCTTTATGTAAGAATCCTCGAGAAGAGAAGATACGATTGCCAGTGTTAGTAGTTTTTCGACTCGCAATGTAACTCTTACGGCCTGGCAACCATAGCTCGTGCTCAATCCCACTCCTGGCTAACAGTTTCAAACAGTTTTGGATGTGAAATGTCTCAAGCTGAAAAAGCGGCAGACATAGGTCTGTGTGTCAATAATTAGTGTTAAGCTCTCGTGGAGTACTTTTGCCCAACATTACGTTGGAATATCATAATAACTTCACAATCCCCGTTAGCTGCCATAGGAATATTTCTGGCGGACTGGGGTTAAATCATCCCGCATATTAAGTCTTCTCGGAGCGTGCTCTCTCAATATCAATGGTCATGCGGGTACTGGGGTTCGGTCGCCTGCGAGTTATACGTGGTGATTGGGGACATAATAGATGCTGTGAGCAACAGAGGTGTATGCTAATGGGCTGTGGCGTGCGGTAGGTAGGAGGCTTCATATCTAACAGTATAGGTATCTGTGACAATGTGGTACGACTAGTCGAGTCTGATATATAAGGTGAGAGAGTGTGTCTGTGCTTCTCGAGTAGGATACTATGCTTACTCCGGCTTCCTCTTATCACGTTAATAGCTCTATATATATATATAGCATCTCACTCTCTCTCACGGTGACGCAAGTGTGTCGAGTGGTGGCAGAGTTAAGATGATATAAGGTGAAGGAGACTTTAGAGCTTCTGCCTCATCATATGACTAGAGCTAGAGTGTGTAATGCCAATATAATACTCAAGTCTAAATCAACGTCTCCAATCTCGGCCCCTACAGCAGGCGGTCCACAGACATGCATAACTCTGATAATGGACTCACTTTCGATTGATGTGTACTGTTTCGGCGAAATGCGAATTCACGATTTCAGTAGTGTAATTAAGCGAACTGCAACTAAAGATATTTCCTGCTAACCTCAAGAGACGAAACAGTTCAAGCTGTGGGCCAACGCGATGTAGGAATGGTCTTAAGTGAGAGGGCTGAAGTGGCCCTTTTAGACTGGATCCCAGTTAACAGTCGTTTGCGTGTTTTGAGACTGCAGGGATCAGTCAACATCCCGAAGGATAGTTGTGTTAAGCACAGTTTATCTGTCATCTCGGCATACGCTCCAACAGACAGCGGTCCTGAAACGCAAAAAGACGAGTTTTATGCCGAACTCGTCACTCGTGCTCGAAAGAGCAAAGACTCTGATTTCGCAGTGGTGGCAGGCAATTTTACCACAAAAGTTGACAAACTGAGTGTAGTGGCAGCCTGCTTAGGTGCTCGGTACTCCTTGCTTACTTAGCGAACAGATAACGGGGAAAGACTTCTCCAGCTTTGTGCAGGCAACAACCGATTCCTATCTAGTCCGGCATGCCACTAACTCAGCTGGTGGTCTTGAGTTAGATCGACCATACAGCATGATGGCACGGTTGACGCCGTTCTGTTCAGAATAATAGATCGAATTTAGACCACGCATAAGTTTTAGTGCAATTCTTGTATCAGTTCAATGACCATCGACGCAGATTGCAAACCTGGTTGGCCGTCGAACTTCTGTCTGATTCGGCTGTTCGCACTATCCAGGAACAGAAACTATTCCACGAACTAAGAACTTCGACAAACAGCAATGTAGACGAGTAGTGGGATCAAATTAAGCAGGCTATGCATTTGGCATCAGGTTTCGCCTGTGGTCAAAGATCTAGCATTCATCAAAGACATTGGATCTCGCAAGGGTCGCTGATCCTGTTGGAGGAAAAATCACCATTTCCCTAACTGCAGGGAGGTGAATAAGATGCGTCAACAACTGCAGTGTCAATTGACGATAAGCCTTAAGAATGAACGTGAAAACTGGTGGGTTAAGATAGGCGAAGAGATGGAAGTAGTTTCCACTTCAGGTAACAGTCAAAGATTATTAACGCTTATGCGTGACACCGATGATCGGCGAACTTCGGTTAATGAAACCGCGTACAATAGAAACGGAATGCTCCTCCATGGTAGACTACGAAGCGTGGACTGCTGGGCTGAGAACTTCAAGGATCAGTTTAGCTGGCCTCACACTAATGTGTTTAGTCCGCCGTCTACAGGTGCAAATCCTTGGAGGCGTCTCATGATTCCTCAACGGAATTGGAAGTAGAGTCGGTCGTTCGCTACAGAAGGGAAAAGCGGACGTTTCCGACAAACGTCCCCTGGTTCTTCTCAAATTGCGTGTAGAATCTCTGATGAAAGCACTTACCTCCTTGCGACGAGGGCAGTATTCCTTTATCGTGAGGTGTCATTGATTGTACCCATCCTGACGAGGGGCACATGCAGTGACTGTAGTTTAATTCTGATGGTTACTCAGGTGTTAGCTTCGATAATGCTGCGCTGTTTGACACCGGTTTGCGAGAGAAACATCTGCAAACAACAGACCGGATTTCATCCAGGTCGAGGTTGCATTGACCAGATTTTCACTCTGTAGCTTTTATTCGGAATACGCAGAACAACACCGCCGCCCTACGATCGTTGTCTTTCTCGGTTTGGGATGCGCTTATGATTCAGTTGATCGGACAGCGCTGTTCAGCGCTCCTCACCGGAATTGTATATCAGCAAAGTGCATGAATTCTTTGCGAGCAGTGTTCTCGCATACCTGTGTTTGCGTAGTAAGTCCGTTTCAAATGACCAGCGGTGTCCGATATAGGTCTCCCAGCTCTGCAACTCTGTTCAACTTCGTCACGTATGTTGGAATCGAATAAGGAAATGGAGGTAAGCTGTGACCTAGATTGCACATGACGTCATGTGCCTCTTCCAATATGTGGATCATGCACAACGCGCACTAGACAGACTCTCGAGGTGTAAGTGTGTAGCTCGGTTCAGTATGTGCTTTGCACCTTTAAAGTGCAGGATGCTGTTACAGGGTTGGACGACAGTAGTCTCGAACATGATATTGAATGAAGAGGAACTAATGGTTGTGGACCGTTTCACTTACCTTGACAGTCGCGTGTCGAACAATGGTAGCTCGGCAGTAGAGGTGAGCACGCATATGTGCGTGGCCCGAGTGGCGTACGCTGTACTGAAGCACTTGTGGCGTCGGTCTGACATTTCACTGAAGCGGAGAGGTCGTGTGTACTGTGCCGCAGTGCGCTCAGTTCTGTTGTACGGTTGCGAGACAAAGAATAAGCGTGTCGGAGGTGTTCGTCGGCTGGAGGTCTTCGATCAGCGATGTTTACGTAGTATGGCTAGGATTGCATGGAATGACCAACTCACTAATGAGGTCACGAATCTGATACTAGGTGCTAATTCCGAGAATACCTTATCTCAGCGTATGAAGCTTAGTAAACTAGGTTGATTTGGTCGTGTGTTGTGTATGGCGAACAGTTGTCTGCCATACTGTGCCCTATTTTGCGTTCCCCCCACGGAGTGGAAAATGGATAGCCATGTGGAAATCAACGGATGACGTGGTAACGTGGAGCGAGAAAATGCTCAGCGATCTTAGGTAAAGTAGTTGACTCACATCTTTGTCTTCGTGGTTGAAGTCTGAAAGGCCCGTCAACTAGCTGGCTGGAGACACTTAAGGATATGACAGTGAACGGTGAACAGTGGTGATCGTGTTGCCATTTTCCATCGAATCAGAATGATTGAAGTAGTGCGTTTGTATAATTAGACTGTTCCGTGTTTTGGCCACAGTGGCATCTTCTTATCCCACATGTGTATGTCCACTCCCTATTCCCCTTGGATATTCGCTCTTTCCATAGCAAAATGTAACTCTGGGGAAAGGCAGCGATCAGTGAGGCTTGCCTTGCTGTTTAACTCTGAATGATGATGATGATGATGATGATGATGATGATGATGATAATGATAATGATGATGATAATGATGATAATAGTGGTGGTAAAAGAAATGTTTTTTCCAAGTCTCTATTCTGTTGTCTTTCTTTCTCAATGACACCAGGGAGACCGAACATCCTGGAAGCATTAAGTCAATTCGAATGGTGACATTTACCTTTAACCATCCACTGTGATTCCGAAAAATCGGTTAGAAGTTAAACTTGTAGCACTTGGATAGCCGATGTCGAATTGCTCCATCGAGATGGCATGCTCTACTACAACCGCGACATCTTTGAGTTCTGAAAAATATTCACCTACGAAATGATTTGATAGTTTTGCTGTCTTACTAAGAATCTGGTGTAGCGCTGTTAGATCCACCCATATTGAGAGAAAATGGAACCGATTTCATATGAAATCACTTAGTTCTAACAGGAACAAAACTCTAGTGACCTGAATGGTTGGTTTACGGCAATAAGGAAGATCTGAGATTTGATTCTTCTTCGAAACGTACTTCGTCTCTGGGAAATTACAGTTCTTAAACCGACGGAAAGACGTACCAAACTCCGAAAGTATGTACAACCCACATGTTTTCATAAGGCTAATTCTATCCGTGCGAGGTTCCCGTTAACAACTATGGACGAAATTGTTAGTTTTCATCCTCTAACCGGTCACATCCTCATTGGTCAAATTTTCTATGTAAGATATTTTTTGAAATCAAGGATTTACTGGAAAAATCAAATGTGAATAGAAAATCTTAGACTTCGTTTGAAATCGGGCCCTTGTATGTCAGTGTATCAGTCCGAGAATCTGTTAGGTGGCTCCCTGATCATCATACCAAAGGGCGACGATTCCCAGTTCGTGTGCTCATATCCATTCTTGGAGAATTGTTGGTTCCATGCACCACGAACTTCTTTTCAATTGCAGCGGGAATCACAGAGACTGGTTCGTGAGAATCCTCCTGATCGTTCCTGGCTGATTTGCTCAGAGGGTGCTCTGAAAAAAGACTCACAACACTTGGCGAAGCCAAAATCTACAGAAAATACGTCAACAACATCGGTCATAATCGGCAATAAAATTACAGATAGAAGTTTGTCGCAATCAAAATACATCATAAAGTCCATTTCGCTATGGAAACCAAGATGAATATCTTGAACGTTTTTATATTAAATTAACGCGAAAACCCGGTTGATCAAGTTCGAGTTTGGTTAACCACAAGAAGAACCTGGTCCAGTCAATATTGACACTTTGTCAGCGATGTATCATATCCTGCATACCCGATCCAGTTGGTTGACGACATAAAACACTATATCGTTGTCACGACTAGAGGTCACAATGTGCCTCTCGGTCAAATGTTGGACAGATACTTGAGGTCAACTGTCACAAGAATCTGCTTTCTGCTTCTCAGCCGAGTCATCTGTCGCACGCAAAACATATCGTTTGGACTGATTAAGGAAACCTGATAACTATGCGCCATACCCACATTCGTGGTCTAACAGTTCGCGTATGTTCGCAGAATCCTCCTTTTTTCTGTCAACCTTTTTGTTTTCTGCTAGTTCATAATGTTGTTTTACATATCTTTGCTCACACACGAACTGTGACGTTGTCTGTTGTGTGGAATTTGCACGGTATCGATTATACTGGACGAAAATGGCGCATTATTGTCATCTTGATTTCACTTCTTAAATTTGTCATGGCAAATGGCCGGTTCAAAAGTCGCTTCTTTTTACCAGTCTGAGTATGCGAGCAGCGGTGGCCGAGGTCGGGCTTGGTCCAAATTTTTCACCGGGTTTTACAACGCAAATTTGAATTTGCTCCCTTTCATTCATCTTTATGAACTTTGGAATTGAGATAATTGGGAAGATAGTCTTGTCTTCTTGTTGATATTTGCTCAAACGGGAAACTATCTTATTTAGAATATGCGGACGGTTTTTTCTTACTGATTGAAGTCCCCTGCAAGCTACGAGCGGTCCTAGACCGACTGAACCACAGTGTGGGATGTTTGTAATACTTTTTTTGTGACATCCTTCATGCGTGACCGTAGTGGAGGGAGCATACCCCACAGTCAATAGGGTCCACAATACGCCGCGGTCAGGTAGGGGAAGAAACCGGCACTGTTGCTCATGAGACTTGGAGTGACATCGAACCCTATAGGTCAAGTGTGATAATGAGCAGAACGATAACACGTTGTTCTCTGCCACTAAAGTGACCGGCGGATCTGGAATTCGAACCTCTGACCTTTGATCGTAAATGGCAACTTGCTGTCGCCCAACTGGTTACCACACCTGACCTAATGAGGCCTTATGTGGTTTTGTCCCACTTCAAGTTTCAGGGTCGTGGTTACCGGTCCCCCCTCCCGTCATATAATAGACCCTAGTGATTGCCAAATGATGCCCTCCAACTACACTCATGCTTCAAGGGTCTCATAAGAAAAATTCACATAAGCACTCACGGTTGCGTCCGAAGAGTAAAATGTTACTAGACTAAATTGGCTCGAAGCCAAACCTTGTTCTTGCAGAGAACTTTTTGGATGAAATCAATGCGTTTGATTGGTCAAACAGTTACATCTTACTCTCTTATGGAATAAAATATGTTTGCCTGTGCAGATGTTTATGGGGTTACCGTGACAGCCGGCTGACGAACGGTCGAGTTTGCACTGAGTCCGTAAGATTGACACTGTTATTTATGGCTCAAAAATGTTGACCTTGCGGATGGACTGTGCACGGTTAAGTTTGGTCTTTCTGAACAGCGATTTTCCCCCGATATAGCAAAATATGATATCAAATTTATTGACAACTCTGCCGTTAGTCATGGAATATTAAAGCACACATCTCAATCAATCGAACATACTTTGCATTTTGATTGGGTTATTGCGTTTGAGTCATGTTATACACGGCACTGGTATATGCTGTTCTCCGAGGCGAAACATTCTCATCGTTGCCATTATCAGGTAGCGTTAAACAGCAGCGTGAGTCCCACTCACCATGTAATGCGTTCCAACAGAAAAATAAGTACATAGGATGGATTGGGAGTGCGCTATTTTGCACAGATCTGAATACAGATAATGTGTCGTCGGAATCAGCGCAAAGGATGAGATTGAAATATAGGAAAAGAAAAAAAGAAACAATATGTAGAGTTCACAACACATGCTAATTCTTCTATTTCTCATCTCCAAATCACCGGCCACCCATCGGGATCCATGACTAATCCACCGCGGGCTTGGTACTATCCGGCTACTTAAACCGAAGTAGGGGTTAACTTAGCGGACTCTACCTCGAGCCTTTGGCCAAATGGTCTATCTTACAAGTCGGACGGACGATCTGAGGGTCACGTAACCCACTAGGGATCCGATGCCTGGTTGCTCAGCTCATGCGCTATTTGGATGGGCCTAGATATCCAGTACGCACTTTCTCAACGGACATCAATGAGCATACAGCCGTGATTGGCTTGGAATCAAGGCTAATCTAGCTCCCTTAGACTGATTAATAATGATCATGAACGCGGCGGGCATTCCCTTTCGTCCTTGCACTTTATTAGGAACAAATCCACCACAAAAAAGGACTTCCTCGGCAGAGGCCATTTGAGACGCCGGTTACTTGGGCACATTTCGAGAGGCGTTCAGGGCGAGTAGCATACTCAGAGCCTGAGACACCCACTCCGAACATGCTGACGCATTTGGGAGTGTGGATTCACAGTAAAGTGGAAAAAGAGAACGCCTTGTCTTTCCAGTTACTTCGAACGGTTTCCAAGGGCTGTTACATTCATTTTTTTCTCCCTACGTTAACAGGCTCCCCGTTTCACTCAACTGCATTGGTTGCAAATATGCTTACGATTTTGTTTCTAGCTGTCCTTGCAATGTTGAAAGCAATCTAAGTCACCTGTGTGATAATTTGAATATACTGAACGACTGATTTTCTTCTCTTTCTCTGTTGCTGAATATCCTTAGATGTGTTGATGTCCGCCCCGATGTTCATCCTAGTGCTAGGTATTCATCCGTCTTCATTGACCTCCTGTCGCTACCTATTAGCAGCAAATACATCGGAAAAGTTTATCTTGTCCGTCACCTTGGAATATATTTCCCCCACAATCTTTCTTGAACAAGGAATATTGCATTCATGCTCCATTAGATGCGCAGATTCTTCTTGTCTTTTAGGTTGAAAAAACTCGGACTACTCTGTATGTTTGTTCCTCCATGTTATACTTCATACATTCTCACGTTCTGGCCCTGCTGCTCTCTAGTATTCTTTCCTAGCTTGAAAGAGAAGGATTTTATTCTCATCGACTTGTCTCTAAAACCGCACGTACGTTGTAGTGGCATCAATAGCCATGCACTTGCAAATTGCATTGTCGAAAACATCTGGATACACGTAGCCCACACGATCGTTCCATCCAATCTTAGCGATACCACCCAAACATCGACGATCTAAGACCTCTTCACCACGCAAACTCCGTGGCTCGCAACCATACGACGGAACTGAGCGTACGGTGGCACTGTACATACGGCCTTTCAACTTCAGTAAAATAGCGAGTCAGTACTGCAAATACTTCAGTCCGGCATACCTCGCTCAAGTCTTGGACATGCGCGTGCTGTAACCCTTACTCACATTAGTGCTGAAATAATTATAGTGGTTAGCAACGGTTGGTTTCTCCCCGACGAGATTCAGATTCAAAAGTGCTGACTTCCAGGCCCGTAACAGCACCCTTTCACTTTGAAGTTGCAAAGTGCATGTCGAATAGAGCCACGGTCCTCGCGAGTCTACCTAATGGACGTTGCGCATGTTCCACAAGTTCGGACAAACGTGCAAGTTTGTTTCTGCAATCTAGGCGCTCTTCTCGTCATTTGTCAATTGGATGTGTACATCTTGAAGACCTCCCAAAGCTTTCTCCATAACTTAGTCGATGATGAGGTTAGACAAGAATGGAGAAATGGAATACTTATCGATCACCATTCGTCGATTTCAATGAACATGATCATTTATTCGGTACTCTTGCGCGACTGCATGCATGTGAATACATTGCTTGCACGAGATTCACGAAATTCTTCGGCCTATCCTTCCTGTGGAGAGCCTTGAATGGAGCTGTCCGGTCCAGAGTCGATGGACGGTGGCGTGTAACGCGTTTCAAGTAGCTGACCAATGGTTAAACTCCTGTCGGGTTTGCTGACGTTTCTTTCGTGAATCGGTGTTCGATGGATAATAATGCTGAAGCTAATGGCTTGGCAACTAATCGAGTTGAATTAATCCCACGATGATTACAGCAGTCACTATCTATGTTTTTCCCGAATATGATTACTGTCCGTGAGTTACTGCATGATAGCAGAATACGTCTTTCGTTCTACATGCCGCGGAACAGAATGTTAAGCGTTTTTACTAAGTCATTTCAGTGCATTTTTAAAGGAACTGGGAAAAGTTCGTCCTGACACTGTTTTTTTTTCGCGCTTGAGCGATCGACTGGCAAATCGTACTCCACTTCGACTTCTTTTGGGAGGTCAAGTGACTGCTGCCTAGGATTTGCAGTTGTGCGCGGAAAAGTAAGCTGTTCTTTGAAGTGTTCGGTCCAACGGTCGATATTTTGCTGCTTGCCGTGAATAGACTCTTCATTTATATCCTATACCGTTTCATTGGCCAAAATTCGTCATCCACCGATATCGCGTGCAGATGTAAACAATCTTCGATCATTTCCCGAAGCGGTTGCCACTTTCATTTCTTAGGCTCCAATTTTCATGATTCTTGTGAACGCTTTTTGTAAATTGACTTTGTAAATGTCATCGTAGCTTACTCATCTCTTCAGCTTGAGAGTTAGCATTTTTACTTTGTTAGAACCGACAAATCCGACAAATCGAAGTACGTCGTCCGCTTAATGTGCTCCCAGTTTTCGTCTGCCTTGCTGTTCATCTGATAGTGGTTTTTATTCCTAACTGATGGCGAACATTTGGACCATACAAACATCGTACGGTTGGTTAGCCGAGGTTGTTATTCGCGTTGTCGACCATTGATCTGGAGCGAAAGTTGACTTAATATGAACTCATTGTCCGACTTTGCCCAAGTGGACCAATGGGATCTATGGTTTTGGACAGAACTGAGCCAACGGTAGCTTACGTCGATATGGTCGATTTGACTCCGATTACCTGTGGTGTTGAGTGCGATGCAATCTGAATCGGAAATTCGGGACGGAAAGTGACTGACGACTCTGGTTGATACGAGGCCATTGCTATTGTCGACATCGTATCAGTGGGAAATGATGAAAAACATTGGTGGAAATCGAACACGCAGGAGTACAGTAGCACATTTATCATCACCCGTAGCATTGAATGAAATGGACAGTGCGGTGACCGATGTGGTGTAAAATTCGTTCTGACCAAGTAGTTTTCTGGAGATAGTTAATCAGCTACTGCCAGCGAGTCCACCTGCTAGGTAGGGGAACGACTATAGTTCTCAACCGCAGCCCTTTGGTTCTAACAAGAACTTGCCCGCAAGGCATCGATAAGTAGCTGGGCAAATCCCTATCTATCAGTAGGGGTCGATCACTGTGAGCTAGCGGACAGTAACCGTGGAAATCAGTGACGGATAGGTGCAACATCATGTGGTAAAGTTCAACAAACCGTTCAGAGCCTGCCCGGTAGCGTGATGGCTAAGGCGTTCGACTCAGAATCGTTCGTCCTTGTTCGGGTTCGCGTTCCAGTTCGGGCGCGTGGTGGATATGCACTGCTGATGATTCCTAACAAGGATGAAACAGCTGTACAGTGCTTCCACGGTTTCTTTATGGTGAGTTGAGCGATGATACCACATGGTGAATTATTTCATGAAATCCCTATCTGTTTAGACTAGTTGTTCTTCCACTAATCTTACTGACTGAGTTCCTATCTCAGGTCCGAGAGGCTGCTTCGTTTAGACATGATTGAATGTTTGGCTTGAGATAAATCACACTGTATGTCGTTGGGTCACGAAATTATGGAATTCGTCACACCATTTCGAAGTTCAGCCTCTTTGCGACGGTGATCAATCATTGGGCAGGGTGATAAGGTATGAAAAACTCGATGAATTGTTCCGAATCGGTCCTCGGATCCCCCCTCCTCCCACAGTGATTTGAGGTGTTAGACGGTGGCTGAATGTCACAATCGATGAAGTTCGTTTATTCAATATGTTTCGTCTTCTCATTTTTGACCTTAGGGTTTTTTCTTTCTGGATTGTTCGACTTCGTGAGGTTACAACCAAAGTCAAACCAAGTTAGTGGAATATTATTAGCAATTGTAGAAACTAGACTATATACGTTCTATCCAAGACCGATCTGAATCTGTGACGTATTTCGTTCATAAGATGGCCACTTTTATAGGTCACTGCAGGTTTAACCCGTTTCTTTGGGGCTCCGTAGACCGAATCGCTTCTGAGTCTATTTCCGCTGTGGATAACGATGGACTTCTCAAGGTATCCGTTAGGTTTAGATGTTCCTCGAAAAAAAAACGTTTTTTCTACCTTCAACGTATAAGAGGGACATATATTTCTGGCTCGATTGTATGGCGTTCGCATCGAACCTTTTTGTCAAATCATAGAAATGGAGCTTCCGAAGTTTAAATATTGACGCTCCGTGCCAACTTTCGGCTGATAGACCGTCTCAGTGTTCCATAGGAACATCTCACAAGTTTACTATTTAAAAACCTTGAAGTGTTATTCGTCACTTTCTCAACAGAAGCATAAAAGCATGGATGCTTGGATCTGAAATCCCGTAAAATAGTAATAAGATGATCGGGATCAATGAGAATTAATATATCGTCAACGTAACATCCGTGGTGTGATGATGACGTATGGGAAATGCTAGTTTTCACCCGCTTTTCAAACGTGGATAAGAACACGCTAGCCGAAGTTGAGCCCAGTGGACGACGGCCCATTGCTACATCATCTGTTTGTCCGCATGAGGTGTTTTCAAAATCCAAACGAATATTAGGTGTGCATAGATTTCTCAGATGATCAGCCGGCAGTAAAAGAAGAATATTTGAAGAAAGAATAAAATCACCCTGGAAGTTTGCCGTTCTATGAAGGGATACGTTTGTAAATAGTGACCCCACATCAAACGGAGGTAAGTTGGGGATTTTTCAACAAATCTTTTACTCAATGAGGCGTCGGCATTTCACGAACTGGGTCCAATATATCGACTAACCGACTTTTAAGATTGTGGTGGGGTGAGCTTCGCGCACATTAGATCAGTCTAAGGGGAACGTACATCTTTGTGGGTCTTTTGGGGACCATCGCATATAAGAAATTCTGGTTCCGGTTGGCTCTAGAAACCGACACTGCATTTCCGAAATGTAGCCATATAGCAAAAGATTCTATGGTTTCCAGGTATCCTAGTCTTCTTTGATGTGAATATTTACCATATACAATATCCACTTTGAGCTTCACAGAATCAGCCGGTAGTTAGTTCCTTTTGTCTGTATGGGATTTTCCGATCACAGTCCATATCCCGGAACCGTCGTCAGGTTTGAGCAACTTCAAACTTGTAGACTGTTTTATTTCCGTCCAATGTTCAGTGGTGTTTAGAAGTTGGAAAAACGTTTTTCAATGGCTTTTTTAGTTATATGGAATCTCGAAAAAACCTCGTAAGACTGATCACTTTATGAACGAAATAGGTTACAGAATCGCTCATTAGCAGTCGGGCGGTTTCAGCATCTATATACGTTCTACCTGAGACCAAGTCTATCTGGTACACGTGTGCATAGCTACGTAATAAAGATGACAATATTATCGTTTTCTTTGACTCTTCTCGGTGATTAGCCAAATAAGAGCAGTGATTCGATTCTCCTCATTTGCATTCCGAATGCATTTTCATCATTGTTTATCATTGATAATTTTGACCACTGATTGGCCAAATTTCGTCACAATTTGTCTCCGCCGTTTCTGACTTTTTCGCTGAGGCAACACTTTGCCGGAACCAGAGTTGGTTTCGATTGTGTTGATATCAGGCATGCGTTCTCCTTGTCAAATTGTTCACCCCAAGCAAACAATTCACACAACAACAGAAATGATCGATTGTGCATATGTTTTATCCCTATACCTTATATAATGCAAGTTTCATTTTATGTCGGGTACTTTTCACAAACAGCTACGGCGGACCGGATTTCACGTTTAATTATTTGTCTCCTACTCTCCTTTCCATTTTGTCAGATCGAAATAAATGAACCGATTATATATTTCTGTCCACTTTGTCCAGTCTGACGACTGGAAAAATAGAGACAAAGACACGTTAGAATCTGTATCCTTTCTTCTCGGTCGATCGGCGCTTCGCACAGTTCTCGTTACCATCGATCTAACGAAATTAGATAACGTTTGTTTTACAACCCCAGTCGACCATACAATAGGTTGAAAAGCCTATAGAGTGGTCAGCAAGCGTTACCAAAGGCTTCCCAATTGGGTATCTGTATGTCGGAGTTACGTGAATGAAGTTGCATAATTCATGATTGCCCGCTTCGTGTTTGCTCACCCTGCTTGCTTTTAGTCGTTCCAATCTTGACTAGAGCACGCCGTATGTTGCCAGTGAAACTCGGCGCACAGCACAGTTTCGTATCTCCATTCGTCAATTGTCTCGTGCAGAGCCTCGAGTCGCGGTACCATGGACTATGCTAAACAATGCACCTTGGTTCTCACCTGGCTGACGATTAAACCTTTTGATATTATGTTCTGGAAAAAATCACATAAAATCAAGAAGCCATACACTAGATTTGAGCGATCCTAAGTTGAAAAGCATTACAACTGGTATAACTCGCATGTGACACGCATCACGTGGTGGCTGATATAAACGCAGATGTTAAATCTGGACAAGCTCGTTTCAAGCGTTCATGCGGCCGCCAGTCAGCCAACATTGACGTCAGTTACCACATCAGTCGTGTCTTATGTGAGATGAAGAATCTACAACGTTTCTTATCGAAATTCAAACTTTTAATTTCACAAATTCCCCTTGCAATTTCTCAGTGCACTATGATTTTTTTCCGACTTAGTCTTGAAATGGTGTTGGAAAGTAAGCAAACTGTTCCAATATTTTATGTCACTGTTCCCAATTTCGCGTCCTATCAGTCAATGTTTGCAATGTAAACCTGACCCGGGGAAGCCAAATTGTCCAGGCGCGCAAACGTAAACGACGAACGCAAACACGCGCCTCCCGGGGGTAAAATATTCGGGCTATCATGTTGCCACGTTACGGTTTGGTCTGCACTCATTTTAAAAAAAATTCCATCTAACTGTAGATTAGGCGAGCAAAGCACGTATCAACTGGTGTAGATTACGCAGACCACGTCGTATGCCTAACTGTATTTTTACAAGAATGGACGACAGTCGTATCCAACTTGTTACTAGATGGGGAGGAATTAGCAATTGTCGACCGGTTCAGTTACCTTAGCAGCTGCCTCACATAAACTGATGACTCGGTAGCAGAAAGGAAGCACGCATATGTTCAAAACTCGGTTGTCGTATGCTGGACTGAAGTATTTGTGATGCTGACTCGCTATTTTACTGATGTTGAAAGGCCGTGTGTGCAGTGCCGCCGTACACTCAGTTTTGTATGGTTGTTTAGTTGCGAGCCACGGAGTTTGCGCGGTGAAGATGTTTGTCGCTTGGAGGTCTTAGATCATCAATGTTTGGGTGGTATCGCCAAGATTGGATGGAGCGATCGTGTGAGTTACGTGCTGGTTATGATTCTGGTATTAGGTGGAGGTTTGGAGGGTATTCTATCGCATCGTATTGAGCACCGTGGAATTTGTTGGTCGGAGCACGTGTTGCGTATGGCAAACACCCTCCTAGCTTATCGTGCGCGATTTTCCTTGCTGGCCTTTGTTTCCTGGCTTCGGGTTCTAGTGTACGGCTTCGAGAATCGAGTACGTATTTCCATCGGATTGAGACAAATTGACTTTGTTGACCGGCAGTTTTGTGACCCTGTGCTGTTTTCGTTTGAATGATTTTGACCGTTGGCGTTCAGGTGAATTTAGCATTTATTACCTTGGTGATCGGCATTTCACATCGAATCCATCCTATTCATGTTATTTTCTGGGGCTCGACAGCATTTCTCTGCTACCCAACGTTTTATTGTGTCCATCGAAAATCCGTGTTTGTCAAATATTTCCGATAATGCTGCAAGTCTTTGACCTGCCTCTCGCGCGATAAGGTTTGTGGTTAGTGGATGCCAGTCTTATTTCTGCTACGTTTATTGTGATCATTTTGCCATTCCACGCCAGATTCCATTTTGCCTCGTTTCGAAATCCTTGAAGCAGACTAACTGCCAAATGTGGTTTAAATCGTTATGCTCTTTTTCATTATGACCAGGTTGAATTTAAGACAATTCGGATAGTGTACGATTCCTACTTGATTTCCAGTCCACATTGGCCATCACATTTGTTTGTTTTCGTTTTTCCAATCTTTCTGGGTTTTTTTCTTCTTGTTCTTTCAATGTGGTAGCGAATGTCCCTCTGCTTGTATCTTTTGCCTGCAATCATTTTGAATAGATTTATGGATCCGAAGATGCGACCTATACATTTCATGCCTCACTTCCCTTTGTATGTTGCAAAACCCGGGAACACGTTCACTTCGTTTGTTTCCATCCACCTGTCTATTGTCATCGTCATGCGGTTCTCGTGACTAGTTCGACTTGTAGCCTTTTTATATGTGTCATGTACGAACTGCAATGTTCACGTGTACGTAAAGCCGAAAAGACGAAAAAAATAAATAAATAAAGTCCTTGACAAACGTTGTCCCAGTCCGTTTGTCAACACATTGGACGTCTACCGAAAGAAAGACACAAAAAAAGGAAATACCTAATAGGTAAAGAGCTCTTATTTGTGAAGTGAATTGCGGCTAGTTTTTTTAAGCTTGCATGTTGTTTGACTTTTAACCGTTCTATTTGCCGTACGGTAGCTGTACAACTGCGATAAGACTTGGGGTGAGGGCGGAGATTCCACTTTGAGGATTGGACGGTAGTGTTTTCTATTCTTCCTGGCTAGGTTTTCCAAGCTAATGTTTCCAAGGATTCCATTCTTCTAAACCCCCTTTGCGATAACAACGGTGAGTCGTGTTGTCGTTTAGTATTTTTTTCATCACTCATAAAAGTATACCGTAAAAGGGATTGTAAAGGTCGTTCAGTCTTTCCATCTCACTTTTTGAATAGAGGAAAAATGAAAGTGAGTGAAAAGGCTAAAATTGAACGGATGTTTCACGTTTACATACATACAAAGCTGATTGAACGATAGGAACGCGATGTTTGGTTTGAACATCTTACCGCGATCAATATATGGCGGAAAAATTCTCAGAAAGTTAAAAGTGAAGTACAACTGGATCGCTGAGTCCAATTTTTTTGCATCCAAATAGATTAAAGTGGTTGGTATATGTCCCGCATACGTTCCACAAACTTTTGCCTCACCGTACGCTGTTTTCCGAGTCAAGTAGTGGTTCAATTGACCAGTTGATAGGATATTTAGAGAAGGTAATAAAATCCTAACAAATGACTCGGTTCACGTAGATCAACTTAGACTGCTGGCTTTAGGTTGAGTACGAATGATGTTTGGGGATCATATAGATGATTGTTCTCAAATTGCCAGTCATTGGCGTTCTCACATTCGGCTTATTATTTTACGATTCTATTATCATTCAATTCTCCTTGATGGTATTCTAAGATAGCCGGTGCACATCGGTCCAAGGTTAGTAGTTATCAAAAGTGGAACTGAAATTCTGGTCAGTTTTTTCGTCGGAAGACCGTGCCGAATTCGAGAATCTTTGAAATGGCACACGGGACCAGGTGTGTTCTTTCGTAGTTTTTGAGCGTAGCTGACTAGGAGTGTGATACGGGAGTCAGGTTGTTATCGCTATGACAACGAAGTCAGAATCTGTTTTGACCCTCATATTGCAATCCTTCGTTTTCGAAAAACATGCATTTTGTCCGAGATTTATCCCATTTGGATAACTTTCGAAATACCAATTTTAACGAGTATGAAACTGATTTTTCGGGGTTTGAAGAAAGAAAACCAAAGACGACTCGACAAATGAGCTGACTCGAAAGAACACATTTTAAGGACGTTTGGTAATGGATCTGATGATTCACTTGTGTTCGGAGAAAAAGAGTGATTGACGGATGTTTATAATGTCAATACTAAATTTAAAAAAAGTGCGAACGGCAATGGAAGAGGAGGCCGGGAGTATGGGATAATTGGGCGAATTGATGTCGGAGTATAAGAGCGAATCAAAATCCTCAGCTTCTTCGTCTGGCTCACACAAGGACGCTGGAGGAAATAGAGATGGTAGTACAATTGGCGGGGCAGAAATCGCACATGATTGTTCTGAGAAGGGACCAAACTGTTCGAATGTTGTTAGCGCATAAGGTCGGCGTTCAACTTTGCACCTAACAAAGTGTTCTTTGACTCTGAGTCTAATTGTCGAGCATTTGTCCCTAGCTTGCATAACACGATGGTGGGCGATGGAAGTGATTGAGCTGTAACAGTGATGAAATGCGAAGCGCTTCAAGCATCCAGAGGGATCACATGTGGAGTTGAATCGCTCTGGACTTTCGGATTTTCTTGGATTGGGAAAAAAGCTTGTAATAAATAGATTTCATATCTTGGAGAACAATGCCGATAGAGTTCGATAATGAAACGTTCATCGTTTGGGAGAGATGAAGCTAAGAAATTGCTACAACCATCTCAGTTATCTGGATTATGATGCCATTGTATGTGTCTCGAGATGGGTGGCCGGTCGGGGCGAGTAAATTTGATCGACCAATAAGCCATAAAGTGATAATTCAACCGGTGAAAACGGAGCTTCGCCCACTGGAAAATTCAAAAGCTTACAATCTGGATATATCAACTGATTAGTGAACAAATTCACGGACACTTGCTTCGGTCATAAAAGAGAAGTGAAAGTGTGAAGCTTGAATTGAACGTGAGTGGTGCCCGTTGGTATGGGAGATTTGCGCTTCACTCAAGAATGGGCCAAATGGAGTATGGGGTTGGAGATACTGGTGACCAGAATTAATGTTATGGCTTCATCCGTGAATTGTATGTGGAGTAATTAGTTTCGTGCTGTATTGCGAAATAACAAAAGAAACGAGGAATAATATGACTATAAGTTTTTGTGATTCGTTGCGCGAATGGGAAACTGCCAATCACGATTCTGATATTCAGACGGACGAACCACAGAAGACCTCAATCGATTGGATGTGGTAGTGATTCGAATTACAGCAAAGCCGTCTGCCAAGATTCAGTTACTTTCAAAGAGTGTAAAAAGTTTTGACAATAGCAAGTGCACATGCTCTTGGTTCAGGGAGCCGAGAAGCGGCGATGGTCAAATGGATTAAGTGTCACCAAGATCAGAGGTTCGAGTCACGGATCCGCCGATCGTTGTGGTCGATAGCAGTTCGCTGTCGCCTGGCTCTTTACCACGCCTGACCTAGTGAGACCCTTGATTGATCTGTACCACTCCAAGTTTCAAGGTCTCGGTTTCGCTTCGCCCTTCCTCCCGTGTAGTGGACCTTTCCACTACACTCGATTCTAGCTTGTCATAAAAAAAGCTCGTTAAACTTTAAAACTGCGGTAGAAGTGTTCCTTTTGCACAAAATTTTCATATTTTTGTTAGGATTCCGTAGACTGTCCTCACCATTCTATCTGCTTCTTAGATCACGTGAATTCGATTTTTGTGCTTTCCACCACACGAGCGATCGATCTACACCACAGTGGCTCGTTTATCCATCCTTACCAACTGTGATGACCATTGCCTATCCGTTGCATAAAGACTATAACCTTTTACACGTGCTGGGACAATCAGAACTTGCACATCGATAATTGCACATTTGTCGCAACATCTCAGCGACAAATCCTGGCATTGACCCTATCTTTCTCTCTCTCTCTCTCTCTCTCTCTCTCTCTCTCTCTCTCTCTCTTACTCCCGCTAACCTCGCCTATTTCCCACAATCCGTGTACATTTGTTGTGTCCTCGGTAAAAAAAACAAAGCGTTATTATCGATAACCGTAAATAGTCATTCACAATTTGTCCTTCTTTATCTTAAAATGAGATCATGGTCAAGTTGTTTTGTTTTTTTCGCTCCGTCTCTCTACCTCGTATTTTTAGTCAACACTGATTGCCTAATTGACACGGTGCACCTGTTGTCTATCATCAGATTGTTTTGTCTACACGGGTTTTAATATTGCTAATTTGATGAGTTCATTGTTTTGTGTCGATTTACGCATGTTTATGCTTGCGATGTTACCGTTGTTGGACACAGTGCACTATAGTCGCAGTTTAAAATGGAACATCCGTTCCATTTTGTAGTCTAGATATTATGCTACACAAATCTTTCTAGAGATCTTGTGTCATCCGAATCTTGAGGTAAAAGCAAAAAAATGATAGGAGAGAGAGAGGGAAGGTAAAGAGACGTTTGTCCAGAATTTACTGTACACGTCAACTCTTCCAGTCCTCGTGCGTGGTTCACTTGTAGGCTTTTTTCTGTTCAGTTTCCCTTTTTACTGCAAGCTTGAATCGTGATCCTAATGGGTAAACCGTAGTCCATAGCCACAATGGCCCACCACACGGCGTGGGGGAGGGAGGAGGTTGGAACCATGATCCTGAAACTTGGAATGGGATGAAATCACATAGGATCTCATTAAGTCGGGTGTGATAACGAGCCGGGTGACAGTGGGTTTCCATCTACCGCACTGACCGGCGAATCCGGGTTCGGACTCCTGATCTTTTTGGTTACAGATGCTTACTCCACTTGACTACCACCGGAGTGGCTCTGTTTATTCGAGAGTACGTCTCTAACCTTCGCATCACTAAGAGAAAGGTAACAATGTTGTTCCAGACGCGCCAGTGACCAGCTGTCCAGTTCATGTACATCTCTTCTGGTTAACTGTGCTGAGTCGGTGGAAAACGACAGAGGGTACTGGCCTTATTTAGATGATATGCCACGCTCGCCGGGTTGCATTATCGCTAGTTAACTTGTGGTATCTTTAAAAAAAAACGCTTGACATGCGAACATCCACCATATTCTGGGCGCTGCCGCTGTTCGTCTCAAAGCGTTTAACCAGTGAGCATGCATCCCTGCCATGAGTCCCGAATAGAATTCGGATCTCGACTAATCTCTGCCTTTCCCACTTATAAACATGTATGTGTATGCATATGCATGTACATAAACACACATACACAAGTGCACATACGTATTCATATATGAATATGCTTATTTTTTCAGCCTAAGTAGATTCCGTATAAAGCTTTAAAAGCACGCGATTGGTTTTGCGCTTGTCACCATTCGCATACTCGGTGATTCCTGTTCAGACTTCTTCTATGTGTAAGCCATTAGAATCTCATTTGCATCCTTGGGAATGTACGTAAATCCTCTTCGTTGGAGATCTGATAGAAGACTCAGAGCTATTTTCCGTTGGTAATTCTTTATCATTAACGAGGTTTGCATTCTACTCAACGTGGACGTACCACTCCGGTTGATTGAGGTATTTGCATTGCGATATCTGGTTGCGGAAGGTGTCAGTCGATTTGGCTATTCTCTTTCCCGATCAATACTTGTCATTCCTTTCACATAGATGCGTTTATCCGTAAAATCACACCCTAGTGATACGTTTGATGGAGTTACGGGATTTTCCAGCACACACAATAGACACTCGTTCGATCCATGCCTCTTGACGACTTCCGATCTCGGACACGCTCCGTAACAAAGTAATGCTTTATTAGATCTACGAGGGTAAAAGATACAGTCAGCATAGTCCCGAACACATTTGACCGCGACGTTGTTCTCCGCAACACGAATAGAAAACAGAAGTAACGGATTCTGTCATTTAACCAGATTCAGCTAATTGCTGCATTCCATTCGGTGATTCGGTCAAACAATCGACTGGTAAGAAAAAATCCTCAGGAACTTATATAGCATTCCGTCGTTGCTTAATCCTCTATTTAGATCACACCCAGATGGAATGTTTGCCCTTTATCTTTGTTAACAGCAATTAGGTTAGGCGTCTCATGTTCCCTTGTTAGCGATTCTTCTTTATCCGTTCCTGTGACAACCGGTCTTTCAACCTGGTCAACGTGGCATTTATCACAATACATCACTTGAGAAGTGATTGTGGTTTTTAGCTTGGGAGTCTTATAGGCACTTTTTTTCTTTGAATATGCCCTATGAAAGGCCATCAATTTGGACTGAAAATCAGACCAAACTCGTTTAGTTTGGTTGCCACTCACTAAGTTTTCATCAGTGTATTTCGCTGTCATCTTGCCCGTTAACATGTTTGATCCCTTGCGGCCCTAATTCGTCACGATTGCTTTCCCAACGATCGATAATTAATTAATTATTAATGCAATCGCTTCATTAGTCGTCCCAATAATCAGTGCCGTCCGGCGGCTGTCCGTTGTCATCTCTCCCTGGTCTCAGTTTTCAACGTGATTGTTTAAGTTGAAAATATAATCTCCGGGCCTTTGTTGTAAGCATCATGGTTCGAGTTGAACTGCCTTTTCTTCCGCGTCGAACGGACGCTACCTTTTGATCGTTTTACTCGTTGTCATAATGTGAGTATATGACTAGTCGATGCCAATTTCGTTTTCCTCACTCGATTGTCTGAGTAAGCTAAAGTAGCCCTCTCATACGACAGTCTGGTCTCCGTTATAAGTGACGATTCCAAAACAGGTGATATTCACCCGAATAATAATTCACCACAGATTTATTTCATCACTAAAATAACGAGCAGACTGTCAGCCGACAATTGTGTAGATGTGGTGTGCACTGGGACAGCGACCTTCGAAGGGTTCACGTGACCGTCCTAGAAAGTACAAAACAACAAAATCAACGTGAGCAGAAACCCAGTAAAAGCGTATCAACCAGCATCAACAAACAATTATGACAGTCTACAAGATTCGTGCTATAGTGGGCTTTTATAGTCCTAAGGTCATACTAAATTGGATGTGATCGCTAAACGAAAAATGAGCGGACAGTGATTATCGAGCTTCGCGTAACTGTAACTGTCGAGCAGAGAGTGAATTACGGCACGGAACCCATGCTGTTATTTCATAGTTGACGGATGTGAATTGAATCCGGTCGGCTAGAAACCACAACAAAAGTGTTTTTTTCCTCGGCAAACGCTCGTATCGTTGAGATATGCGAAATACGCCGAGTTTCAATGCACTGTATCTGATAAGGGACACGGGGACTCAGGCTTCTGACAACTCTGTTAACACTTTGTTGCATTCCACATCTCGAAGTCGTGATTGCCGATTTGCTACCCCACCTTCCACCACCGCTGGTCAACTTCCCCACTTGGCAGCCCTCTGTTGGCCACGGCCCCTTTCCTGAAAAATTATGTGCATTGTTATTTCATTAATAAAGAAAAGAAGTACCAAGATAAAACAAGGTAGAGTGGAGCGACTAAGGACAAACTTCTTCCACTTGACTCATTCACGAAGGATGCAGTAAACAAAAGAACGACGAGAAAATTTTTCCATAGACAGATTAAACAAGTGTCCTTCCTGACCTCATCGGTCATAACTCCGCTAAAAACCCTGCCAAAGGCACTTTCATATTTCTCGAAGGTTCAAAATGCTTAGGTATTTTTCATGGCGATACTCAATAGCGTAGGAAAAAATAGGCGAAAAATTTTTTGAATCCGTCATGCTACCACCTAGAAAGATATTTTGACGTTTCGTATAAATATTTTCGCACTCATCAACCGACCATAACTTATATGTCAGGTGTACATTGTCGGATAATGATTGGAAGACAAGTCATGGTGGTCAGTCAATAACATGGCATAAAGCTTAAGAACCAATAGTCACACTCGTGTAAGTCCAGTTAGACTTCCCCATTGGAGGCCATGAGACCCCTCACGCGATGGTTGGGGACAGTAGTTGATGATGTTCTCCAAAGTGTTCTTTTATTCGAACTCTGTGTTCATCTATATTGTTGCCGAACTTATGAATTCGCAGTTGACCTATCCTTATTTTTTGGTTTTTTTTCCTGCTTAACAGACGATATTATGAGGTAGGAATCAGAATCAGGCCTTTTTTATGCAAGTTTAACGGTTGTGAAAACGGAACTGAATAGATCATTTGAAACAGTTCTCTTTGTTCTATGATTCATTGATTGCTCCTACGGCCGGATTTCAGTCACACTTTAGCTTTTTTGGAGATAAGACCAAATACAATTGTACAGCGTAAGCGTGTTTCGTAACGGTAGTCAGAACCGAAGGTATTCGGAATTGTATCCACAGGACAGAGTACCCCATGCGATGTTATTTGAAATGTTTGGAATATGAAGATAGTGTGACTGAGCAAGTTTAAAACAAGCCGACGTTTCGATTATCATGGGGAATTTTCTGTCCCAAGACGGATTTACAGTGGAATCGAAATGTCAGCTCATTACAAACATTCCCCGATGGCGCTGCATGCTCCTGTTTCAAACAGTTTGGCTCATTTGGAATGCCAAATTCGCTGACACATTTATATACCATATACGAGAGGTCACGTTTTGTAGAGTAACTTGTTTCCATTTTTTTACAGTCAGCTGCTCGTCACTTGTGAGCGAGTAGTTGAATTTGTACAAGTCTCTCCAACTGCCAATTAGCAGTGTCAAATGCGTCTTGCGGAATATGGATTCAGAAAAGAATTTGGAATGGGGCTAGACATCTGTCATGGATGTTTGGCAAGCGTGCAACCGTATACTTCGTATGCCGCGTGTGGTTAGTTTGGAGTCAGGTTTTATCCATCTCTCTCCCTCGCTCACTGATTAACAAAGACCTTTGATCCTGATGACCGTGTTTGGGATTCTCGTTCGTCCTTGCTTGTTAATGCGATCCCGAGCACGTGTGGGACTTCCGCAAAAGAGAATATGGGAAACCCCAGTCATTTGGGAGCAGTTGGGGAGGTGTTCAGAATGAATAGTCGACTGAGAACATCAAGCCTCAACCATCTTGAGGCGTTTTCGTTGTAAACAAAAAGGCAAAAAGTTGCTCTGTACCAAAAGGTCTTAGCATTCACGGGTAGTACCAATCTATTACGCATGCAAACTAGTTTTTCGCACATTCTTTTCTATGATTATTTCTACGATCCTTGACGTTCCACTAAAATTCGTCTGGCGTCTGCACCTCATTCGTTTTTCCATACAATAATCGACGTTTAATAGACTTCTTCGTTCATTCTTATCAACCTGAAGGTTGTTCACCAGCTCACAGGCTGACCAACTCACGTGACTCGTCCAATCGTATCGCGTCCACAACTCAGTCGTTGTCTAGTTATACAACTGAAACCAGACAACCGGGTCCTGCTAGTTCACTCGGTCTAGTCGGGGATGAGGACACCACTTCGGTGTCCACATCCCGAACAGATCCAGGCCTGTTTCCCCAATTAAATCCTACCGAACTGGCCCGTACACCTCCACCGGTTCCTCCACATTTTGCATCAACTTACCTGACACCAGACCCGTTGGATACGGTAAGCATTTATACACTAATTTTGATTCATGAACATCTCTTTTTTTTACGTTTATACAGCATGATCCATTCATTCCAAACTTTGTTTTTATTTTTGATAAGGGAACAAGGTGGTGGTTACTCGTTATCTTCTCTGTCAATCAACGTTTTATTTCAATCCGGTCTTTACAACAATTATACATGGATTCGAAATTTGCCAAAGTCGAAAACTGTTCACAGCTATACCAATTCTAAATTTGTGAAAACATTTTCTTACCAATCGTGCTCGTGAATTCTAACTAGCAGATGCTGATTAGTTCCCAGGGAAATCCTGTTCTAACCTTAAAATGGCAAAAGTTTAGTGTGATGGATCCGATGTGCTTGGGTAATTTTTGCGGGTAACCAATGATCATCCTCAAGTGAAATGTCCGAACATCGTTTGATGTGGTGGCCTCGTAGCTTAGCTGGTTTGAGCACACACACATGCACGCACACACACACACACACACACGGTACAAATGCCAAAGTCGAAGAATTTTTTACCGCTGGATCAATTCCACATTATGTTAGCACTGATATGCTCCCAGTTCTGTTTTTCATCTCACAACAGCATGGAGTAAACGAAGAATAATAATGTTTCAAAGTAAGATGATATAAATCTGAAGCGCAATTTATTGTCATCTAATGCCATTACTTTGCGCTTCGCTAGGATTTCAAAATATCACGTGGCGACCAGATACCTTGCTGCGGTCGCCGGTGAAATATTTTCTTCATGGCATTTTTCCCCATCATCATCGTTCATCGTTAAACAGCAAAGCCAGCCTCATTGACAGCTGCCGTTTTCCAAGAGTTACGTGTTTCCATAAACAGAGTGAATATCCAAGGGGAACAGGGAGTGAACTTACACACGCGGGAAAAGATAAGATGCTGGTGCAGCCAACACACGAAACACAGTCTGACTGTACAAATGCACACCCTTTCAATCCTTCTGATTCGACAGAAAATGACAACACGATCGCCACTTTTCACGACATTTCCTTGCTACAAGTCCAATGATTTACAGTAACAGAATTAAATCTCTTGGTCAATTGATATACTATTCAGGCAAAATTTATGAAAAAGGCATTTGGCTAAAATCAGTTTGTTAACCTTGTGATGAGTGCGTTTTTTCACCTGTTCATTATGAGATATAACATGACACCTATTAGAAAGCGTCCTCACGGATACTTTAGTCAGTTTGCCTTGCTTGGTTGTCACCTTATTACCTTGTAGGTCACGCTGCTGAATGAAAGGCTCCGGTTCTAAGTCTCCTAAAGAATATCCCTTTCATGTTGCGCGTAACCGTTCGCCTAAATCTCTGCAGCAACCTTTTTACACGGGCCCGTTGATGTTACGATTGACTACTGTTCTGTCGATTTCGGTAATGAATCACAGAATAACTATGGCACAGTACTTGAAACTATCTCTAGAAGAGCGAATTAGATTACAAGGCGTTCATACACTCGAGAAGATTTTGCTTCTCTACACGTCTTCCGGTTTATAATCCTGGCACTTTACCGTTCGGTTCCATGGGGTAACAACCAAAACTGAAACGCTTTATTGAAAAGTTGGTGGCTGTAAAAAATGTACTAGACGGAAGGTTTGGAAGTGCAAATTTCGTGTGGATGGCTGAAACCTTGTGCACAGGAGTTGGAATGCTTGGAGCAGGTTCGGACGAAATATCCCAACGCATTGTCAGCCGAAAAGAATGAAACAACCGCCTCGTGATTGATTGGCACGTGGTTTCAAGTAGGAAGTTCGGGGACAATTGTTGATTCTTTCGGATGATTTTGTTTCGGTCGAGAAAAGATGAAGAGGACAGCGCTTCACTCCGTGCATGACTGGGCGAGTTGGAGTTTCTTGTCTCGAAAAATTGCATATTGGAGTGAGAAAAAATACGCAGCGTCAGATGATAAACCAGTGTTGCATGCAGAACGAGAAACAAGACCAATAATGTATAAAGGCTAGAATAGGCAATGATGTGCTGCTTTGCACCTTCAAAGTGCAAAGTACTGTTACAGGATTGGACGACAGCAGCGCCGAACTTGATATTGGATGGAGAGGAGCCGACGATTGTGGACCGTTTCACCTACCTTGGTAGCTGCGTGTCCAACGATGGTAGCTCGGGATTGGAAGTAAGTATGCGTATATCCAAGGCTTGTGCAGCTTGCGCTGAGCTGAAGCACTTGTGGCGTCGGCCTGATATTTCACTGAAGTTGAAAGGTCGTGTGTACTGTGCTGCAGTGCGTTCAGTTGTGTTGTACGGTTGCGAGACGTGGAGTATGCGTGTGGGCGATGTTCGTCGGTTGGAGGTTTTCGACAACCGATGTTTACGTAGTATGGCTAGGATTGGATGGAGTGACCGGGTGAGTAATATTGAGGTTAGGAATCTGGTATTGGGTGCCACTTCTGAGAATAGCTTGTTTCAGCGTATGAATCTTAGTAGACTGCGCTGGTTGGGTCACGTGTTGCGTACAACGAACACTCGTCTACCATATCGTGCCTTATTTTGTATTCCTCCTAGGAAATGGAAGAAGCCACCTGGAGGCCAACAGTTGACGTGGCAGCGTGGGATGAGAAAATGTACAGTGAAGTTAGGTAAAGTAGGTGTCTCACGCCTTCGTGGTTGGGGTCCGAAGGACTCGTCGACTTGCTGGCTGGAGACACTGAAGGATATGGCAGTGAACCGTGAACAGTGGCGGTTGTGCTGTCATTTTCTATCGAATCAGAATGATTGAAAACACATGCGTTTGTACAGTTAGACTGTGTTCCATGTGTTGGCTGCTTCGGTTGTTCCTATTGGTGATTTGAAAAGCGAAATGAAATTCTGTGGCACATTCTTCAGTGAGGATCATCGCCAGATCGATCGCTCGAATTGAATGCGGCTTTCAGATCAGAGAAGACGGGTTTTACGAAACATCTCCCTAAGTTTTTATTTTCAGTAGCATGTTTCGCATACGGATTGATGAACAAAATTTCCCTATTTCGTATGCTTTGTCGCGAAGTGAAGATTTGGTCAATACAATTGCGATCGGATCTGCTGAAAAACGAGGACGATGCCGGGGAATGCAAACACGAAAAGTGCGTCTTTGTGGGATTCGCCACATGTGTCAGTTCTTGGAAACTCCTTCCACACTGCTGACTGCCCGCCGTCATCCATGATTCTTCTATTGGCTTATATGCTAGTCAGTCGCTTAGCCCGTAGTAGGTCTTTCTATTCGAGGGTGCATTTCTTGCCTACGTTCAGCCAGGCCATACTTGAAGAGCAGGCATGTTGATCGAGACCAGCTAGTGACCAGCTGACCCGTTTAAGTCAATCTTTTGATAAACCTTAGTGGGTTAGGAGAACGAAATAGGGACCGTTGGTCCTGTTAGGTGGTGGGCCACATTCGCTACGCCAAAGTGACAGCACTGAACCAGTGGCATTTACTAGATAAATCCCCTTCTAGGTCAAAACCCACCACTTCTACTGTGTAACCGCTTGTCCGCGTACGCCTATTCAGTAAACCTGGTCCAACTCTGTTCACGGCTAACTACTGTAACATTGAGTGTTTTCTTATGGGCAGTCCTGGGGCTCGTCAAGTGGCATGCAGCTCTGCTTTCAATTCCGGCTGGAATTGAGTCCTGTTAGTGAATTAACACTTATTTCCAGCAAGTACAAATTGTTTACGGGTTGGGCACTCGAACTCCGGCATCAGCTTGAAAACGCAGTTTTTTGGTCGCACAGCAGGACTACTTGCATGTTTACACTACTCGGGAATTCATTATCTCGGGTTTGAAGAGATGTGAAGTGAAGAGGTATACCTTTTGGAGAATATCTACGTTAGGATTTAAAGAGAAAGTGTAAACATTTGGCGAAATGTACCAGTCATCTCAGCGACGATGCGTTACGAGAGGCCCCACCAGTCATCCCAGTCAGCCTAATCGGAACCGCCATCAGTGTATCTAGAGTAGTACGAAGAATCAAGACGGGGCCGAGTTGTAGAAAATAGATTAGACAGTAGTCTGACCAGTCGAAATGCGGGAACAACAAGTACCGTCAATGATCGAACTCTGAGGGGAAGTAAAAAGATAGTTGGTTTGTGTCGACAGTCGTCAAGTCTACCAGGTTTGCGGGTGAAAAAGACAATCGATTGAATTCGATTTCTTACCGAAACGAAAGCCTTGACTTTGTGTCCCGAAATCGAAATGTTTGATGGAATACAAGAGGGAGTCAAACATTACCAATTGAGGTTTGAAAAAAATCGAATAAGAGAGGAGGACTTTTTCTGGGAGATTAGTAAACACCACAGGATTAATAAGTGAAACCGGAATTGCAATCACATTAACTTAAAATCTTGGTTATCTAGGTCCTGGATGGGGAATCATTAGGCAGCGATAGACTGTTGAATGTAAGGCCAGACATCGGTTCTGTGAGGAGAGGAGAAATGGATAAGGTAGTTTGGAAGTTGAAAATTGGTTGTTTTTTAACGAGTGTGGAATTTGTGTCTCGGTTAAAAATAGAACAAGAGATGAACGAAAATAGAAAAAAAATGGTACACTGCATCGGTTGCCACTTAAAACACGAGTGTTATTGTATGCTCGCTTTTTTATGAATTCTGATTGAAGAGGAACCGACAGCTTAACCATGGGGCTTGGAATGGGGATCCACGTTAGGGTGCATTAAGAATGGCGACGGCAATTACCCGTGTGACGGTAAGACTGTCTATCTTCATGGTTCGGTCACAGTTGACATTACTCTAGAAGTTGCATCAAAATAGACTAGCAGTGGTCGGGCGAATTAAGCGCCTGTCGCCCCCAAAGAGGTTAAAAGTTCGAATCTCACATCAGCCAGTCACTCTGATGGTAGACGGCAACTCACTGTCACCCGGCTCATTCCGCATCTGACCGACTGAGAACTTGTGCGGCTCTATACCACCAAAGGTTTCAGAGTTATGGTCACCGCTTCCTTCTTTCCCTTGTGTTGGACCCCAATGACTTCAAATCATAGCCCTTCCACTACGCTCATGTGACAACTTTGTTCGGAAGCTGCTTTCAGCATATGATCCACGCATATCATTAGGAACCCAAGAGGCTTGAACAATGGTGATTGTTATCACTTTCCTGTACCAGTCAGTGTTTCACCTACTGTTTATCTCCAGACTGTTAGACTTATCCGATCGATCAAAATGTTTATTTCGTTGTCTGTCCTACATTTTCGATGTGATAAGGTTAATATTGGACTATAGTATTAACAATGAGCGTGTTGAACAAGCTGATACAACGCTAGTTGCTCTTTTGACTGGGTTCACCATCTGCCGGAACATTTGAGCAATCTGATTGGATAAGGATATTGTTTGATGCGGACTTTGCGTATTGCGTAGGCTTTACCAGCTGTTTCTAATCGGCGCTGATATCAACGATTTCGTGTTTTCATCTTGTGCGCATTCACCAATTAGGTTTAACAAACATCTTTGTTTGTTTTTTTCATACTACCACTCTTTTATTGTTCCCTCACCATTTGTTCTTATCGTTATCTTGAAAGTTCTCTACAGTGCAAACTATTTATTCCCGTTCACTTTTTGATCATTTTGCCTTGACTCGTAGGCTGTATAACGTCAAAATAAAAACAGACAGTGCGAGTTCAAGTGATCGCGAATGGTGTTTATTAGTCTTCTTTCCTTTTTCGGGATAATTGCTTCATTTTGTGACAAGATGCAAGTCACCAATTATATGTTCAAGACATTGAGATCCACATTCCGTAGGTCCCTAGGTTTTTCTTCTCAGTAGTATGTTTTGCATACGGATGGATGAGCAAAATCCCCCCGGGAGCACACAACTGGTTTCGTGGTTATGGTCGCTCTTTAGGTATGCGTACCTGGTACTATTCTGTCCAACTTTCCCTGTATCAAGGCGCTCCTTTCTTAGTTTCTCACTAAAGGTTGGCCTTGCCTGACCAACGAAAATCCTCCCACGAATCAACATGTTATTCTTAAATGGGCTTACCATCCATTCATGCTCCTAACGATTCAAATGAGATTCTAGTAAGTCTCTAGGTTTTGTTTTGATTTTTATGACATGCTTCATGCATTAGTATAGTGAGAAAAGCATATCCCATAGCCCCTAGAGCTCGCTACAAAGGAGAGGGGAACTGGCAACCATGACCTTAAAAGATGAAGTGGCATAGAGTCAGGTGGGAAAAGGAGCCCGACGATTTTATCTATCCATCTTATTGAAGCCTTTGAACACGGATGCGAATTCATTCGCGGAAAAATTCATTCAGTGACTAACTGTTCTCTGCCTCCCAACGTATATTCCCGATGGAGCTCGTTTTTCGCATCAGGAAAGCAGCTGCAAACAGATACGGTGAACAAACAATGACACTTACAGAACCGTATAGCCGAACTGCGCGTAAACGACTGTTGACTGAGATCCAGTCTACCAGTACGCGCTCCGCTCGCATGCTCGGCGCGATTCCAACCCCAATCTGACCATAAGCTCTCAAAGCCGGATCATCCGACACGCAAAGAGTGAAGCGAGAGAATGGGGTTTCATGTGAGCTATGAAGTGGGGTCTTGTATACGCATTCCGGAGACACATCATGGGTCTACGTTGAAAGTTCCAAGAGTCCAAGCTAGGGCAGATTGTTTCCTATTTTGGTGAGTATGCAGATGTTGAAGGCACTCAAGGGAAGTGTACACTTAGCTCTAAGTAGTGCTTACGAACCATTTCTTTCCTATCTAGATAAATTCATCGAGCCGCAATTTTTTAGGGCATTTTGCGTGTTCTGTACATCGGAAGAACAAGAATTAGACAGGTTCCTTGTAGAAAGCATGTTAGAGATATTGCGGTGATCGGTACTTCGCAACTACCCACATCACAGAAGAGGCCTTTTTCTGGGCACGGTGATTGGTATCTTTGACTGAAAAGTTTTACTCACAAAGGAGTGGACCGTTAACCCATCACGGGAACTTGGAGCAGTAGCATACTTAGCACCATCCACCTCACTCGATGCAATGGGCGGCGCGGTCCTGCGTCGTGACCGATGCATTCTGGAACTCCCTTTAAGCCTGTAACTCATGCGAACTGGTGGACGGGTGATGCTGAAGAATCCGGCCACTAAGCAGGGAACTGATTGGGCTTCCCAACCAAAGCCTTTGATTCTAACGAGAACCTGTTCGCAAGGCATCGAAGAGTTGCTGAATGGAATGGAGGAATTATTTGTCCACTCAGTTTTCCTTTTGATTTGCCAGCTCCAATTAACCTGTAGTCCGGATTACCAGAGAACTACTTCTCCAAGCTTCTATTCATTGATATTTCGGACATTATTAGATTTCCGGCTTGAAATTGATCATCCTCTATAGTTTGTTGGATCATGGGGACATACAAGCCGTCACACTACGTCAGGGTGTAAACTGATTGTGACGGTCCTGGAGTATGTGAGGAATGATTAGAAGGTCGACAGTTTTTTTGGCACTACCTGAACCACTTTTCAATGCGACAATTTCTTTTTTTTGAATAGTATGTAGCGTTATAAATGTTAACATTTCGTTATATTGGTTTTACTAAACACAATATAACTGAATAACTTACCTACTCGTGGTTTGCTATCCATTATTTCCGGCCTTCATCCGGGAGGCAGGCATTAGGTTCGCGTGTCATTATATCATGCATTTTGTATAAATGATCACCTGTCAATCTGTCAATGGTGTACGTGCTTGATTTCTTTTACGCTAATGGTTTGGACTTATTCGTTTGTTGTGTCATTCGGTGTCTCATTATTGTTAGGATAATCATATCAACCGAACCGAACCGATGTGACTAACTAAAATATGTGAGATAACCATTGCTATTTCGGACCCGAGGTCGAGTGTACTGAACATTTCTGGTAACCGCCAAAGGTCGGAAATTAGTCGTGAACAATTTGAATGTTCACATCCTTTTTTTTTTGCTATTGTAACGGAAGCCGACGTTGTATCAACGAGATACTCGATAGTCGGTTAAAATTGTTTGGTATGAGTTGAAAAAATTCTTCGCAAAATAAAAGGGATGCATTAAATTCGCAAGTAACAGAAACATGACTGTTGCAACTGTTGAATGACATTTCATCTTTGAAATAACCAGAGTTGATGCATATTGTTATTGACGAGAGTAAATTCGCAGCGCCGCTTAGTTTGCACAGGAGTATGGGTCTCGGGGAAGCTGGCGGGTCGGTGTAATTCGCAGTGACTCGAGGCGATTCAACGTGAATGACGTCGGTGGCTGGCGCTGAAGCTCGTCCCGGGCTTCATCATTGTTGTTCCTGACGATAAAGCGTTCTAGTGTAAGTCGTTTTATATGAGAATTCACTGGAAATCACTACACAAAGACGGTCACTCAGTTAATATGAAAAATCTACAGCAGTATTCACTAGGCTAAATACATGTGCTACAAGAAAACTATAGAACTGAATATCGATCCAATCACGTGTAGGTTTATCGGCCGATTAACCTCCAGCGTTTTATGTTCGTCACATTGTCTTGTTAAATTTTTGACCATGGGGACCGTTATTTACACAAACTGTATATAACGGACCCGTCTCTTCCAATCCCAACTGGATATAAAGTGGATTGTCCACGTGATCGCCTTAATCACGCGTAGTGATGACACACGGAAGATGACGCCAAACAGACCACGTGATTTTAATATGTCAAGCTTTTCAGTCACGCGTGATATGTTCGTACTAGGGCCTTGATACTCGCAAATAACAAAATCATTTCGGCTTGGACAATCTGACTTCCAGTGATGAGCGTTTCGCAAGACATGCGAATATATTATTTCTGGGAGAACTAACGGGCTTTTCTCATTCAACCGTTTTGATTGTTTGCGTTCTGTTTTCTCGTGTTTACAAATGCATTTCAACGGCCTTTTGTTCATTGTTGACTGGTTGATTGTCTCTTAAATTGTCATGGATACCGTTGATTAATTTGTTTATTAGTTGTTTTACTTATCTCGTTTCAGTTATTTTCCTAGCATTTCCATTTGTCGATGGCATTTCTACCTCGAATGTGTATCACTTAAGTTTGACATGATCTCTTTGTATTTCAGCCAAAACAAGCTGAACATTGTCTAATGTATTGCATAAATTTTGAGTTTTTCAGAGTTTGTTATCCAGTTTGTACTTGCATTATTTTGACATTTTTGCCAAATCAGTTTTTCATCGAACTGACGGTGATGTTGACTTTGTTGTTGCATCAACCACGTTTCTTTGTGTTGTGTACCATTTGAAAAGTATCCTATCCGCTCTGATTTTTTAAAAAAAAATCTACATTCAGAATGTTGACGATAGTGAAAGAATTCCGGGTACTTCGGAATCGAAATCCCCGGACCCTGCAGTCCCATCGGCTCCGACAGCTCTTGCGGATTCGAATAATTTGAGTTCGTCGACAGAGTGCAGTTCCGGTTTTCACGATCATGAACGCACGACAAACATGGATGATCTCTTAGGTCCCGGTCTATCTGAAGATTTTATCGACTGTGGATCGTTTGGGAGCTATTCGAACATCTACTACGGAAGTATTGCATCCGGGCATCTAGGTGGCTCGGTAGATGCTAAAGAAGTCTGCCCCGCTTTGGATGATTTGGCACCCTCTTTTATTGAAGAAGAACCGTACGGGGTAGAAGAGTTGGATTTCCTGTCCGACCCTACTGGGCACTTAGCTTCGCGTGACGTCGGATCGGGAAAGTTTCACACGGTGGGACGCACCGCACGCTTGCACGTTGATAAGGCCTCGGTGAGTTTCGGCTGATGAAGGATTCTTCTATTTTGTTTTGTTTTTCACGCCTAGTCTTTGCTTTGTCGACGTCCAGCTGAAGTGAAATTTTATCGTGCAAGAGACTGTTTCATTTCATTTGATAGCTCGAACACACCAATCTCAACAGCTTTTACTCCCCAATGAGTAAATAAAATAAATTTCTAGTCGTTATGCGCGCGGACGTTCGTGCAACTGTACGTAACCTACATAATACACTTTTCATATTGTTTATCCCCGTGCTTGCCCAGCCCTTACATCCGGGATGTGATGAGTAGTCAGGTGTGTTAACGAGCTGGGCGATAGCGTGCTTTCGTCTACGATTTCCTCTCTCTGATTGGAAACATTCGTTTGTCTCACGTCCATATAATCATGGGTTCGTGATTTATTCTTAACCGACAGAACTTGTTGTACTGGACCGAAGCGAAACCGTCGGGTATCATCTCCACTGTGTTTCGTAAAGCTGTTCTTTGTCATTTCTTATTTCCTACGTACATTAGTGACTTCTCGACTAGCTTCCCCCATGCAATTTCACGTGTGTTCATAATGTTCCTTTCTGCTCCGCTGGATCTGGAAATGAAGATTTCCACTGATTTTTCGGCAACTTGTCTCTCTTTTCTGCTAACTATCAAGTAACAAAGCCGTGTGGGGTTGTGCCTAATGTCGTTTTTTCCTACGGAGAACTCCTTCCTCATCCGGGAGTGGTTCATCTGGTGCTTTCAGAGGTTTGTGGCCTTCAACATCTCTTGACGAATTTGGCCGCTATATCACGCAGTGTTGATGTTCGACAAACCTTTGGGAACTAGCCCAGCTAGCGTAATGGCTAAGGCGTTCGACTCACAATCGTCCGTCCCGGGTTTGAATCCCAGATCCGGCATTATGGGAGTGCACTGCCGATGATTCGTAACAGGGATGGAACCGTTGTTCACTGTTTCCGTGATTTTCGGTGGCGATTTAGATTTTTGCATTCCGGGAAGAATCATTTAGAAAATCACATCAAATCTCCTCCTGTTCCAAACTTGTCTTCTATTTGCAATTTTTCTGTTGGAACCGGTTTAAATGTTAACTGATCCAAATGTGTCGTTCTTTTCAGATTTGTTTACTTTTCTCATCCATCCATCTTCCGATAGCATAGGAACCCACATCAGGTTAGATTTTGTCCAACTTTTAGGGGTCACCATCGAAGAAAATCCATAATAACTGTCTCACTTCTCATTTTGTGAAGCAATTTCAAAGCTTATTAGTTCAACTAACAAGGTTTCAAACACAAACAGAATGCCATCTTCCTGCACTGTCACAGGATGCATTTTTTCTGCAATTTGAGCCATGTAATGTCACAATATATATTCATATATGTCTACATATGTATATATTTGCATATATATATACATAAATATATATGTATATACATATATGTATGTCCTTGATAACAAACACGGTGCCAGCGCAACAACATGTAAATGAAACTTGACTGAAAGTGAACAAATAAGATGTACTATCATCTCGAGGTAGGAAAGTTCAAATACTGATTCCAAACCAATTCAAACATTGAAGATCCAATCACAAACCAAGTATTTCTCAGTCAACTCGTTTGGTGTTATTTTCTCAAAATTCGAAATAGTCAGGTTTTGGGAGAACTGGCCAGGTTTTGTTCCTTATCCGAACTGTCACGACATTGACGAACGGGATTTCATTTACTCAACAGTTGGGCGCGACCGTTCAGAGCTTGGTTAGTCTGCCCAAATTTATTCTGTAAATTGACGAATAACGATCAGTCGTCTATATTGTGTGTGATCTTTTATAACAGAGCGGAAATTCACACATTCTGAACAAATGTTTGAAAAGCTCAAAATGTTTACCTTTCTCATTTTTTGCCAGAACAAGGTGTGTTTTGATTTCTATTTTGGAACATTTGAAATTTTCTTTTATTTATTTACCCATCTGCTTGCACGCGCGAACAACAAAATGTTATTCACAGGACTGGATTGGTGAGCCTTGTTCGGATGAATCCGTCGCACGTCGTCACAGCTATTGTTGTATCAGTGAAGCAGCTTTCACTCGAAGTAAAACAGATTCGATGTCCACCTCCGGCGAACTGCGTGTCCGGCTAGCAATGCCTGGTGAGCATAAATTGTCTCTCCTTATTTCTATCGTGATGCCAAAAATGTTTCTTCTTTTTTTCATTAGTTTTAGCTCAGTCTCAGTTTTCACAATAGCCAATCTTTCGCCAGCGTCTTGGTTACAGTCTCACTTTACATTTCTATCTCTTTATCTTTTATCTTTTACTTCTTTTTATTAATGAAACAACAGTGTACATCAATTTTCACGAAGGGTACCGCGGCCAGCAGAGGGCTGCCAAGTGGGGATGTCGGCCGGCGGTGGGAGGATTCGAACCCGCGACCTTGACGTCCAAACGCCACGGCTTTATCCGTTTGGCCACCCTTAAGAGGAATGAACGAATACTCGTGAAAGAAAAATCTCCGTAAATAACTAAATGAATAAAAATAACCACATAAGCGAAGAAAGCTTTTGAGTACAAGAGCTCGAACAGGCAGCGAAATTAACCCTCTCACTCATGGTCTCTAACCGTGGCTATAGGAGATCTATATATTTCATATTTTGCACGACTCTATGTGCAAATCCGAATCACGGCGAAGCATGAGAACGAGGAGAGAGAAAGGAAACAATCTGTGGAGTGCACTACACATAGTAGTTCTTCCATTTTCCATTTCCACGCCATTAACCGTCCATCGGGACCCATGATTCTTCTGTGAGCTTGATACTACTCGGATGCCAAATCCGAAGTAGAGGGTTGATTTGGAAGATGTCTACTCCCAGTCTTTGACCAAATAATCTAAATCACAAGGCCGAAAGAGACGATCTGAGGGTCACGTAAGTCACTGGGGCTCGATGACTGATTGCTTAGTTTGTTCACCTTTGGTGTGGAGCTTGACATCTGTCATATATGTCGGCGAGCATGCAACCGTAGACTTAGTATTTCGTCCCCTACACTGATTGCCAATGGTGAGCTGACCTCATGTGGGATACCTGGCATTCTGATTCAACTTACTCCTGGCAGCCCATTGGTTTGTGTTTTCATACTGTTTTGCTTTATTTGGGTTGAAGAACAGTACGTATACGTAGGAAGTCAACCTGAAGACATGTGGAATGTACTTCCCAACCACTTGAATCAGCTCCAACTCAGTATCTGCCCTACTGTTTGATTTGTATGGTTCATTTTGTAGTTGAGTTATTGAAACAATTCTCCTACCATATTTGAGCGATATCATGAACGCAATAACGGTCAAAGCTGGTATCTGTTTATTTCTTCCACTTTCGTCTTTTTTTCATTCTGCTTCAGTTTATTCCTACCTCCCCCCGTTTTGTCGTGTTTTGCTTCGCCCATAGTCTGAAATCAAAGAACTGTAAATTATACATTTCCCGGTAACGGCCATATTTCCGAGCCATGTAGCTATGGTATAAACGTGACCGCTGGTCGATGACGTTAATCAAGTCTTTTATACACAGGAGGGCAATTCGTGCGATGAACAACCATTTGATAGGATGGAACTGCGATAATTAAAATCGGGTTCGGTTTGTAGCCATTCCAGTCATACAACACTTTGAGGATGCAAAGCGCATCCGAAAGGTACCTATCTAAAATTGTCGAACAATGTTCCGAATTTGCCAAAGTCTTCATTCGGAAGCACAACGTTGCCCGCTGATTCCAATTCGAGAAGTCTGATTTTTTTTAACAAATACCAATGCCTGAATTCTCATATGAGAATATGGCTATTTCTGTATTCATTTTAACTACAAAGTTAAAAATTGAGCGAGAATGCGGGCAACGTTGATAAATATCACTTCTGGTGGTGAACTTGAGTGAAAGATTGCTATATGCACACACTGGGTCTCGGACTATTGCATAGAACAACTGGGGAAGAAGATTGAATACCCTTGCCACAAATTCCAGTGAGAAGCAGTGCCAAATGCTGTGTGTTGAACCGGATTTTGATACATACGGATTTATTTGGAACTAGGATCATCACGGTCAATCGACAGAGGTGCGTATACGCTACCAGCTCTATCACATTATGAGGTCATTAGGTGACGATCACAAGGAAAACTTCCGGACAATTCGGAAAAATTGGAACATCAGACGAGTAATAGTGATAATTGATTTTCGGTCTTTTGTTAGAATTAAGTATCGTTGGATTTTTGGAAAAGTGATGATTTTCGCAATTTAATTCGCGCAGTCCTTCCCCCTCCCAAAAGAAACGACTTAAAACTTCAAGGCACGAAAAAATTGCGTATCGTTTTCAGAATGCTGACACCAGCAGTTTTGATCCTGAATTGCCATACCAATTGGAGGAGGACACCACGTGATCGGGGAGGAAAACGTGAGTTAGGCCATCTAACCAGCACGTGATCACACTGACAGTCCCGGAAAACGTTTTCGATTCTTTTGATTGATTCCGTTGGAAGGGATCATGATACGAAGTTTTCTACTTGATTGTTTCTGCGCCATCCGAGTTGTTTTTATTGCATGCTTTGCGCATCGAGTTTCGAAACGTGCATGCTCCGTAACCATTAGGGACCACTACACATCAACTGTGGCCCTGAAATACGTAATTGTACAGAACCATATGAGGTCTCAATAGGTCAGGTGTATCAACGAGCCGACAGTGTACTCTCATCTGCCAACAGTGATACTTTCTATCCCTTTCGCTATGTACTATTTGATACGATTTATATAATGACAATGCGTGATTGCTATTGTCACTTTGCGCTGATCTATGCATATATCTTATTATTGGAATCATTGTGAAAAAACGAAAAATGCGAAAAAGAGAGACGTGTGTCATCTTTTCCAGGCTCCCTCTTCATAGCACCGATTGTTCGTCGTCGTCCAGGATTGATTTTCGAGCTTTTGTATCACTTGATCATCTAGTCCAAAGTAGGTCTATTTATTCGACGGTACATCTCGTACCTTTGCACATCCTGCAACGCTGAGTGCCGGGAGTTTATTCAGTTTTCTCTTGCACGAATTATTTCTCAATTGTACTCCAATCAGCTGATCAGGTGTGTAAGCTTGGTATTGAAAGGTAGCTTATTTATAAAATACTCGAATAAGGTTCTGTTCGAAGATGTCAACCGTGCATAATATCAGTATCCGCCGATTTTTTCGATGTGTTCATGAGCAGCCCGTGCTAATTTTTCGTAATATCGATACCACCACCGTTTGTCTGCTGTGGCGTTGCCAATGGATCTGACTCCAATTTATTCACAATTATGCCGTTCATTTCCGTATCTACATTCTGGAGTCTGTCTGGACAGCATACTCGTGCTCTCGTGCTCGTATACCGAATATCCAGTCAGTTGGTTCCAGGTGGCTTGAAATTTTGGCTTCAGAAAGCAGTACCGGAATTCCTTTACCCTATTCCATCAACGGATCTTCCTAATCGCCTCTTGTTTTTTTTTCTGTTGTGAATCCTGCATTGAGTGCCAAATGACTAAAGCCAGTTAGTAGTTTCGTTGGTGAATACAGATCGGAACGTCTGCGGTTGTGGTAGTCGGTTTATTCTCTTGTTGCTTGCTTTCTGTATGCTTAGGCCTGGACAGCTCCCATGAAAGTCAGCTGTATGACGATGGGTGAGCTTGAAGCGATCGGACGTTTTCTACCGTACCAAAATTTTACCAAGAACGACTCCGTTGATGACTGTCAATCTGAAGCAATAAGTGTAGTCCATAACTCGATGCTTTCATGACTGAAATGTCCCCCGAATACGCTGCCTACTGCTTCATTTCACGCTTCATGAAAAGTATGCAGTTGCTCGGATTCAAGACAACTTGTCTCTCAATAATTGTATGTATACCAGTGCGTGTGTGCCTAACACATACCCCATTTCGTTCAGCCACCAATCAATGTTCCTAATAATGTGTTCTATCGGGGAAAAATTATTATTTTTTGAACGAAGTTGTAGTGTTAACCACGTATACTAGCTACACCTCCACATCATCTGTTGTCTGTCAGGATCTGTTGTTCGTCAGTGGGCTTGATACCACCCGGTTGCCCAAATCGAAGTGCTTGGTTGACTCAGGGGACCCTGGCCCGAGCCTTTGATCGGAGGCTTTAACCTACTAATCAAGAGGACGACCGGAGGGTCTCGTAACCTACTGGGGATCGCCACTGGGACGAGGCTAGGCATTGCAGGGTGCCCGGTGCATCTCTTCGCCACAGACAGCAGGCAGCACAGAACTGTCTCACACGTCGCCCGTGGTTGGTTTTGAATCGCATTTTAGCCATCTACTCTAATCGAGTAGGTTAGGAGTCGAATGTTGGGCACTGGTTCAGAGAACATTCTTTGTGCATATATCTTGATTAGTAGACTTCGTTGGTTAAGTCACTTGTCATCTATGGCGAACACTCGTCTACAATACTGTGCCTTGTTTTCCGTCCCTCCCACGATGTGTGAGAGACTATGTGGAGATCAACAGATGACCCCAACAGCTATCCGTCCATCACCCTTACTCCTATGATTTCGAAAAGTTTCGAAACCGTCATCTCCGACCAATTACGTCCGTTCCTCGAACGCTAAGGTTTGCTGAGCAACTACTGGCGTCACTCTACGGGCGACGCACTAATTGTCACCTTACGTTCCTAGTCGTCTGCGCTCAGTAACCACGGGGAAGCTTACTTGGTGTCGACGGACATCTATGAAGAATTCCATGGTGTTTGGCATGAAGGTCTGCCGCTGAAATTGTCTTTGGTTGAGTTCCATTCAGCTCTCTGTCTTCTTTCTCGGGTTCAACGAAAGCCGTTTGGTTGATCAGTGATCCGTCCGTGACTTGTTCATCGTCAAGCTGTTGCTTCACTGTCTCTTTTCAGTCCACGTTATTTTGGTTTCTTCAGAACCCTTCGGCAATTCTATTTCCCACGTTCTCGTACCCGAGGGGCAAGTCATCCATTTCAAGACCTTGCCCCTAGATGTCGAACTTCGTTATCTCAGCCTTTCCTGACTATCGAACCGCACAGCTCTGGGACACTTCTTCCGTTCATTTTCCCAACATTTTCCCAATTTTTCTGTTTTTTGAAACTGCGATCATGAAGCCAAATTTTACGTGAATGTTTCTCACGCGCCTACTCTTTCACTGTCTTTTGATTATGAGTTTCATCCCTTGCGGTTAATCATTTTGTGTAATAAACAAGGAACTAGGATCCCAAAGATCTCTGAACTAGCTTCACTGTGATATTGAAACATATATCAACGAACCGTGAACAGTGGCGATCGCGTTGTTAGTGCATTTGGATAGGCACATCGCCGTGAGACGATAGTGTGCGGGACCTCCTCAGTGGTGGCTGAGATGTACGGTCATTTGGGCGCATTTCGAGAGGCTATCAAGAACAGCAGATTATAAAGTGTGGGACACATACTCGATAATGTTATACATTTGTGGACAGGACATGCCATCAAGAGTTGGAAAAGGCCAGTGGATTGCTTAGATATATTACAGTTCACATTATGTAACAAAATAATGGTAATAGATGTTCTAAGCGAGTAGTCCCGTAAATGTCCTTTTACGTCCATGGGACTTGGTGAATTTTGCGCATAATCCGTTTGAAATTTGGGAACACAAATCAGGAACTTGGGATAGATGACCAACGTTGTGGATACGTTCCCGTTCCGGGAAATGTTCATCAATCCATAACTTGTGTTTTTTATAATTCGAAATATTCCCATTTGCTCAAACCTTTTAATGACATCTTGCTATGGATTCAAACACTTGTGGAGCGCATTAGCTAGTTTGTGCATCCCCAATGTTTTCCAGGTGATGTGCGAATGGTACCTCAACAGCGGCAGTCTACTGAAGTTGAAGATTTATCGCCCCTTGCCACTGACAATATCCTAGACAACACTTGGATGCCCATCAAATAACCTGTAGTCATGCTGTGATACCAAATCATTCGGTCTGTCTTCTGGTCTTCAGTGAGCCAAATAGACCATCCAGCATGCGCTGGCCTTTCGCAAACCGAGCTTAACGTCCAAGAGGATTTTAATGGGTTTGATGATATTCAGATTGTATTATCTAGCTGTCACGTAATTCCCTCAGAGAGCTTATACTCGGTGGCGCCTGAAAACACATCATTACCTTAAACGCCAAGTTATCGATGATCACTTATGAGTTGTACTGGTCACCTAAAATGTCTAATCCTATCCGAAGGGCCAGCGAACTGAGAAATCAGTCATCGAGCCCCAGTGACTTACGTGACCCTCAGATCTTCTGTTTCGGCTTTGTGAGTTAGACTATTTGATCAAAGACTGGGAGTAGGCATCCTCCAAATCAACCCTCTACTTCGGATTTGGCATCCGAGTAGTATCAAGCTCACAGAGGAATCATGGATCCCGATGGACGGTTAATGGCGTGGAAATGGAAAATGGAAGAACTACTATGTGTAGTGCACTCCACAGATTGTTTCCTTTCTCTCTCCTCGTTCTCATTCTTCGCCGTGATTCCGATAGCACATTATCTATTCCTAGATTTGTGCAAAATATATTCATACATAGAATCCCGTGCGCTCTGGATTTTGAGGTTCTATGATTTAACACCATTCGTTGTTACTCGGAGTGGAGCACTATTCACATCTTTCTTTGAACTTGCATTCCTCTAGTCGCGTGAAGGTATACAGTGAACTATCAAGTTCATTCGAAACGATTAGCGGCGTTCGACATGGGTGTCCCATCTCTCCAGTCCTGTCGAACTTCGTCAGGGACAAGGTGATGGGGGATGCTTTAGGAGATCTCCGGAATGTTGGATTGGAACTGGGAAATGTGGGGAAGCTGTGTGATCTAAATTACGCAGATGACGTTGTGTGTCTGTTCGAGTCTGCGGACCATACACAACGCGCACTAGACGGACTATCGAGGTGTGGGTGCGTAGCCCGGTTTGGCTTGTGCATTGTATCTTCCAGGTGTAATGTGCTGTTGTAGGACTGGGCAACAGTAGTGCCGAAGTTGATACTGGATGGAGAAGAACTAACGGTAGCTGTGTGTCGAACAATTTTAGCTCGGCAGTAGAGGTGAGCATGCATATATGCAAAGTCCGAGCGGCGGACGCTGGACTGAAGCACTTGTGGCGTCGGCCTGATATTTGACTGAATTTGAAAGGCCGTGGGTACTGTGCCGCAGTGCGCGCAGTTCTGTTGCGTGATTGGGAGACATGGAGTATGCGTGTCGAAGATGTTCGTCGGCTGGAGGTTTTCGATCATGGATGTCTACGTAGTATGGCCACGATTGGATGGAGTGACCGGGTAGGTAATGTTGAGGTGAGTAGTCTAGTATTAGATGCCGGTTCTGAGAATACCTTTCCTCAGCTTACAAAGCTTAGTAGATTAGGTTGTTTGGGTCACGTGTTGCCTATGGCGAACACTCGCCTACCACGCCGTACCCTGCTTTGGGTTCTTCCCACGGGGTGGAAAATGGGAAACCATGTCGAGATCAGCAGATGATGTGATAACGTGGAATGATAAAATGCTTAGCGAACTTATGTGAAATAGGTGTCCTTCGTGTTCGTGGTCGGGGCGCGAAAGACCCGTCAACTAGGTGGCCGGAGACAATGAAGGATATGGTAGTGAACCGTGAATAGCGGTGGTCCTGTTATCGTTTCCTATCGAATCAGAAGGATTGAAAGAGTGCGTTTGCGAAGTGGGATTGTATTGCGTGTATTTGGTACTGTTGCATTCTTATCTTTCTCCACCCTTTGTAGGTCCACTCCTTTTTCCCCTTTAATATTCCCTCTTCTTATAGAAACATGGAACTCTGAGTAGAAGGCAGCAGTCAATAAGGCTTGCTATGCTGTTTAATACTGAACGATGTTGATGATGATCCTTCTCAGGTCATCAAAACACTCTGTACAGTGCGTATCGGGAAATTGGTTGCATATCCCACATATTGTATAGTGGTGAGTTCCTCCGCCTGTCATATACAATTCCCGGCTCGACTCCTGGCCCGGACAAGTTGATCGGCGATAGTCAGGCGTTCCAAGGATTCTATCTACTACCCAAATAGTGCTCAGTTGTCAAACTTTACGACCGTTACTGTTACTGTTTAGCCGTGACCAGGTTTTTCTCTCTCAATGTATGCCTACATTTCGGATCTTGAAAAGGAGTCCGTTTTATGTTTAGTCTTAAGTGCGAGCTGCTCGCACTGTTATCTACCATGCAACAATGATCCCTCAAACCAAAACAGCCTAACCGGAGTCGGCATGTTTGTGGGTGTAGACTCGCACTTATTGGAGAATGACATCATGCGTCCAGTGATTGTGTTTTCACTTGTTTCTTTCATTCAAACACGATTCATTCCGTGTGTTTAACTTCTCGGGAGTTGAAAAACAATAAAGCGCATCTTATCGCGTCTTTTGCTTTCGGATTTTTCTTCCGTTCTTTGCATATTCGAATGCAACCGGTAGTGGCCAAGTGTGTCCATCGTCTATGGCTTCCGAAAGGCCACAGGTTCGAATCCCGTGTCCGCGATCGCTTTGGTAGTGTATGCCAATTTGTTGTCACCCGGCTCGTTACCACATCCAACTTTATGAGACCTCATTTCGTTCTATGCTACTAGAAGCTTCAAGGTTATAGTTCCTCTTTCCCGCACTCCGTGTGGTTGGACCCAGTGACTGTGGGGCATGCCCCTTCCACTAGACCTATACTTCAAGCATGTCACAAAATTCGGCAACCATGTTCCTTTTACACAGGCCGACAAACAGTAGTGTAATTCACCCACTTCTTTCATGTTTTTTCCCAAACTATTTACACAGTATTTCCGATCTCGTCAAAGATTTCATCCAGCTGATTTGTTGAAGTTCCTTTCCCATTGGCCTAAATGGTGATCTGATGCACATGAGTACAGTTATGTATAGTGCTACTGATTGTCTGTAGAATACCTTACAATTTACCTGGTCTGATGAGTGAGACATTTCTCCTGGTTCGGAGTATTTTTAACGGTAATCCGAATAGTTTTGAAAGAATTCCGCGATAATATAGGACGTGGTATCGAAACCCTTGTCGAATACATGGAACGCGACAAAAGACAATAATAACGTTATATGGTGACCGGCCACATATGCTACGTTGGGTCATAGTGTACAAACTTGTGTAGTGTTTTAAATCAGGGTTACTTGCTGAGCGAGTACCTACGAAGTTCTGGCTTTTGGTCTTCTCCCTGAACATATAATCCTTTGTCAGAGATTGATGAACCGTCTTCCAGCGTGTCTCCTCAAAGTGATGAAAGTGCAACAATTCCTACTGAGAAAGATGTGACTCCACTTGCTGATCGTTCCATAGTCCCCAATAACGGAGCCTCGGACAAGGATCAACCTATCACAGAAGCGATAGCCGAGCCGTCTTCTTCGGTAGATGATACCGATGCGGAGCCCGTGCGCGGACGGACCGCGGTCAAACCGAGCAAGGACCAACGTCGCCCGAAACGAGTGAGTTTGCTCCTTTACTTTTGTCAAGCTAATGTGGTTCATTCCGTGCTTCTTCCTCAGTCCAGGCAGTCGAGAACTTCCCATGACTTTAGAAATGCGCATGATTTTCCGGTTGAGAGTAATCGGCGTACCGATTACCCTGAGGGTTGAAATAGAGAATCTTATTTAAGCCCTTCTAGCTAATAGATAAGAGACCGATGAGAAAGGAAGCTCTTTAGTGTTTTCGGATTCTTCGACTGGTCGAGCGGTTCGTAAAACCTTTGTATTGAGTGTGTAATTTCGAAATATTGGTTCCATTCAAATGAGTCTTACATCGTGTGAAATAGCTACTTAACAAATGGCTGCTGATGCGGTGACTTTTTTGTAGGTAGTTTTGTAGCCACACAAGAACCCACTAAGCTCTTGGTCAATGTTCACTCGGGACTAATTATTCGGTGAATGTTTGCTTCTGTGTTTGTGACCAACGAACTGATTAGCCACTGGCTGAATATGCACTTGGTATTATTCTGGTGTTCATTGGACAGGTGATCGTTCGGTTTTCTCTGGTCGATTCACCTCGATTACACATCATTTCTAACGTTGTTCCATCGTTAAGCTTACCGTAGCTGATGCAGGCACCACTAACATGGACTCGCAATTTAGCTCGTTTTGCCTGTTCCTACTGCAATATCGTAACGCGCCTTGCAGTAGTGCGTTTGACGTCCGTTTAGTTGGTTGCAAATCAATGGCCGGAATTTGTCTTTTTTTACACTGTTCCGTTCTCAGACTGTCGTACAAAAATGCCCGACGGTCTGTTCAAATCTATTATCGGAAACGGTTGTAATCAACTGACCAACATTCTCGTTGCCATTTGTAATCGATCTACTACAGATCTTACTGAGTTTTGCTACACTGCTTATTCCAACCCCAATTTTGCATTACCCCTGTTCTTTTTGTCTTCCACTGACTCACATCAATATCCTGTTGTATGGTGGTTAGTTATACGGACTAGCATCACCGCCAGGAAATCAGTTTTTTTCGCTTTGTCTTCTATTACGATCACCGTACGAAATGTAGCGTCCTTTTTTGAATTGCGCACTCACAAAGCCGGGGGGGGGGGCGGCGGGGCGGGAGGGAGAGAGGCAGAGACGGAGAGGGACGAGAAAAATACCGTCCGGATTTTCGCTAATCATTATGGGTCTGCATTACTCATACCGTTTCCAATGCATTTTTTGTTTCTACCCTGGGGAAGGAGAAGAACATAGCTGCCGCGAGCACAAGTGCACGCGTATAGTTGGACAAATTGCTATCGTAACCCGTACGTATGTTGTTAAATTGTTCGTTCTACGTTTAGTTAGGATTATGGGGTCATTCGTTTTAGTATCGTGTGAGGAAAAAGTTTGTACGAGGTTAATAATTGGTAAAAGTTGACTGCCTCGATTATATGATCCGACTAGCATTTGTATTCGCAAACTAACTGGTTCACAATACGCGTACTTCGAACTTTTTGTTGGTGCAATTATAATGTTTATCGATGTCTTACAAGTGTATCACGATACTTAGTGTATGACTGCGTGTCAATTCGTTTGGCCATAATCACATCGCATTTTGTGCTGCCCATTTGCGATGAATAAGCACGAATTTTCCTTCTGTCACGCGCACTTTCTCTTTCTGGAATCTTTTCTACGAACATTGTTATTTTATTTCCTAACTTTCTACCAGCCACTCAGACATTTTTGATCGTATTCCTCCAAATTCATCTCGAATCCGTCGTCCCCTGCGGTGGTTTTGTTCATTTTTATCGATAAATTCATTCATCTTTCCGGTAAGGTTCACTGATAATGATTGGTGTCCTCCTTTAGACTAACTTATCCCATTTTATCATAATCAGAACGTGTTAGACCAGAGTTGACTTAAATCACGAGTTTTGTCGTTGACCTTTTCTTCATTGGATAGTACACGCATCTAATCGCATTAGGTATTGGTGTCCAGATAATGAACTTTGTAGCAAATTTGTCGGTTTTCATCGTCATCCCCACCGATCTCTGTGTTCCTACACTCTGTGCACTTGGTAACTGATCTAGGGTTTCGGAGAGCTGAAATTGATCCCTAGTCAATCCAACGATCATGATTCTTTTCTTCTTTTCAAACGGAATTTCTCACTTTTTCAAAATATTTATTCACCGAGTAGTCACCTGACCATATCTCAGAAACGTCACGTGAGGCAGATGTTCTCATTAGCCATTTTTGTGGATCGTTTGCCTGATTGGAAAAGTCATTTTTAGCACTCCGGGGGTCTATCGTGTATTCTGCTTGTTCTTCGGGAACTCTATTGTCTATCGTTTCAATAATAAAGCGTTCGTTACTTATTGGTATGTGTTGACAGTTCATGTGATCTTGTTAGTTAATAGGAGGTAGAATGTTTTCATAAAATAATTCACCATGTGATATCACCGTTCAACTGACCATTAAGAAACCATGGCAGCACTGTACAGCTGTTCTATCCTTGTCAGGAATCATCAGCCGTGCAAATCTACCGCACTCGAACTGGGACGCGAACCCGGGACGAACGATTCTGAGTCGAACTCCTCAGCCATGGCGCTATCGGGCAACATCATCATGTAGTGAAGTTCAACAAACCGTTCAGAGCCTGCCCGGTAGCGTAATGGCTCAGGCATTCGACTGAAAATCATTCGTCCTTGTTCGAGTTTGCGTCCCAGTTCGAGCGCGGTGGATATGCACTGCTGATGATTTCTAACAAAGATAATATAGCTGTACAGTGCTCCCATGGTTTTTTAGTGATGAGTTGAGCAATAATATGACATATTGAATTATTTCGTGAAACCTCATTTGAAAATCACACTGTCTACCGAATTTGATCTCGCCTTATTTTATTTCAGTACCATACGTTAGGTGACATTCCCTATCGATTCCGCTTTAAGACTATTTCCCGAGAGTTGTCTTGTTTTGTCCACTGCACCTGACTGACTCAATCTCGTTAGGCGACAGGAAAAGCGAAATAAAATAAATAATATGTGCTCTTGTGCAAGACCAAGAGAAAGACTTACAGATCGATAATACTCAAAGTGATGCACACGGGTTTCCGAACGAATAGCGTTTACGCAACGTGATGTCGATCTCGGTTATAGTCTGCATGCATGCAGGTACTTTTGATCCTGCTTTCGTTTAAGCCTTAAAGTGCAATCCGTTCGTTAAGAAAATCTGAATTCGACCTCAATGACAACGAATACTCAGTTGTTTCCTTACTACCATTCATCCAGCTCACCTGTCACTTGTTTATTTTAAACCTATTTCTCGTCCGACTGATGGCATGCTATTTTTGGAGTAAATCAATAATCGAAAGGCGTACAACCATTAACATGCGTACGTCAACAACAAAGTGGACATTCCATTATACGCATTTGTTGTTCCCAAGTTGAAGGAAATTTCTCTCCTGCATGAGAACAGCCTGACTTTTTTGATTGTCTGATAATCCCGGTGTTTCTGCATTGGTCAAAGTGACAAGTGGCGGCGGAAACTGTGAAACGGCAATTTAGAGCGACATGGAACCAAATAAGGTCTCGGTAGGTCTGGTGTATTGGCGAGTCGGGCGACAGCGGGTTCTCGTCTACCACCACCCTCGTCTGAAAGGCATGTGAAATGAGCAGCCGGACAACAGCTGATGACAGTTCACGAGACTCTTTTCTTTTCTTTTTATGCCAGTATTCCTCTTCTTTTACCATGATTTCGAGAGCACAACGCCCGTGCGCAGATCTCCAGTCATTGTCACCTTGTTATTATATCTTTATCTTTTACTTCCTTTATTAATGAGTTAATAAAGTACCCCATTTCCAGGAACTAGGTCGCTGTCAGAAGATAGCTATGAAGTGGGAAAGTTACTTGGCATTGGGTTCGAACTCGTGACCTTTACGTCAAAACGCCACGACTATACTTGCTCAACCACCGCCGGTCTTCACCGATTAGCCTATAAATGAGCGGATCACAATTATACTTATTACCCCTAAATGTACTCCTGATCCACTCGGCCTCCTGGTACTCAAATGAGGTTCCGATTTCCGGCGATATTTGAACAGTTAATATCGTAACGTTTGTATGCGAAGACCACTCTCCCATTGGATAACGTCTCGGTGGCTTCCGCTCCCTTGTAATATTCTGCGTTCGTCATGTAATCAATTGAAATAGTACCTGTGGATTATGTAAGATGACTGGGTCAGTGTGTCGGGTATGCACATCGAATGGGCAGTTATCGTTACGTTTAGCTAAGTGCATTCATCTACGCACGATTCATTTCAAGCTCCGTGTCGGTCGTTTTTGATTCGTTTTTAGCTCCTGAGTCGTGCGCATTCCAAGCATTTTTATTTTCCTAAGTGTTTGGTGCACTTCACTTTTCGTTAACATTTTTCAACTTGTATCTCATTATCGACATGCGTTACACTCATCGCTCTCCCGGTATCGTGTTCTCATAGTCTGCTGCCCATCCCGGTCGACAATCTCCGGACAGCATCACCGATCTGATCGGGTCCAGCGACAACGGGACACGTGTTACTGTGGACGAACCGAATGCGGCTCGTGGCTCGCACAAAACGCCCATACTGGCCAGTCGACGCTCTCCCAATTGCCGTCGTATGGTTCGCCTACGCGACAGTCACATACTTAGTCGGCTCAAGGCAATTGTAACCGAGGGTGAACCGTCAAACAAATACGAGACACTCGGACGTATCGGACATGGGTAAGTCAAGAATTCACATGGCCTCAAGGCTTGTCTTCTAAAAGCTCTTTTCCTTCCCCTGTTCTTTGGTCTCACTTTAAGTTGAACAAAATGAAATCCGATTCCGTTTGTCTGTTTCTTGAGCAGTCATTATTTTGTTACTCGGGATCATTTCATTTGTATTTCTGGTCCTGACCCATGTATATATTGCCTTAGCTCACAAACTTCTTTCAGTGAACCATAATTTATGTAAATATTCATAAGTTTCTCGTCTCAGCTTGTCACCATTTCACTCGGGTTGTCCATTGGGGCTTTATACTAGGGAAATGGAACAAGAAACGAACTTGATTTGATGGGTTTCCTAATTAACAGATTTCATTGTGACGTCTCATGTACTATTTAACCTACTACTCACATGGGTACATTTATTCGGAACAAATAGTGTGGTCTTCATGAAATTATTCTTTACATGATATCAATGCTCAGCTCACCATTAAGACACCATTGTAGCAATGTAAAGGTGTTTTATCCTTGTTAGGAATCATCTACGGTGTATATCCACCCCATCCGGGGTGGGACGCAAACCCGAGACGAGCGATTCCTAGTCGCACGCTATAGGTTACTTCCATGATTTCTTAATTGTGATCACGTGATGAACTAATTTCATGAAACACAAACAATCTTTCTCCACTTATACATACCAAAAATCGCACTCAGTTTAACGAGTTTCCTGATCTTCCGTCCTGTGATAACCTCCTGTACGAGTAGTTTTTTTTTAATTTGGATTACCCAACGTGTATCATTCTTCTAAACGTCGTGAATGTGACCGTTTAGGGCGGAGCTATGATATACCTCCTGAGCCCTAGATGATTTTGCATGACAAGATCAGATTTTACTCGAGAACGTCAGAGGATTTCCCCGTAGGTTTTCTTATGCCGGCTGCTATGGCCGCATTTATTCGTACATTCCAAAGTCACATTCGTCTCCAAAAGCCCGGTTTCAAAGTACAAACGATGGTTCATCTTTTTTAACTCACTGAATGATGCTTGATTTTGCGTGATTCATTGGAGACAAAAATCGATGAACATATTTGTTTTCGATAATTTCGTTGTCCGTCCAATCCAGTTACCTAAATAGGGCGTTTCGAGTGCTCTTGCTAGCTCTCACTTGTTACAAATAATACCGGTATAATTGGCTTTGGCTAAATATTGGCCAACATGTGAATAGAAATAATAATCCTTTCGGCTGTGGTTTCGAAAATCTAACAACGGAAAGGTTTTAAACCTTATCCGTGTTATTGCACACCTAGTGATAGTTGATCGCGTTCTGTTATTTGATTACTTTTATTTTGCTTCTATACGGCTTGCTCCTGCAAAAGTACAAACCGTGTTCTTGAATGTCTCTTGTTGCAGGCGTTGTCTGCACAATAGGAAATCCGGTTGTTATGCCTATTCCGAAAACCGATTTAAGGGCTAGGCGATCGACGTCCACCCCAATAGTGGTAACTCACGTGTTAACTTGACCACCAAGGCGGCATCTCTATTCTGACAAAAGTGACGCCATTAGGCTCCCTGTCATTAACTCCTTTTCTGGTCGGTTGAGGACATGGCGGAGCCACTGCTGGCTGTCTTTGGAGAAACGAAGAACGTTGTTCGGGTTCATACAGTCTCGACGCACAGTGACGTTTAAGATGAGATCAAACAGCTCAGTTCTAGCCGTATCGTAAAGGTGCCAGTTGTGAAAGATTTTCTGGTTTTGTAGGCATCCCTTGGGACTGGGCTAACTGCAATTGAGTAAATGCGCAGCTTCATACAAAGCCTTCTTTCACTGCGAGACCGTGGTGTTTTATGAAGTTGTTGGACCGCTCTCCTGGCTCAGTCCACACGAAGCTTACCCTTGTCTCTGCCTTGGGCGTTTGATTGGCTAACCAAAACCAGATATTTGTAGTGATGCACACCTACTTCGAAGTTTCGTTACCGGTATGGATAGCATCTAATCGTGCGATTTCGTAAAGAACTTCGGTTTTCCAGTTTTTATCTCCAGTCCAGCAGCCATGGTTTCGTATAGAGCTCTATCTAAAACCGGCTGCACAGTTACAAGATTCTCTCCTAGAATAACATCGTCGACAAACTTGAGGTCAGCGATCCAACAATCGTGGCAATGTTGTACTCCCTGAACGTTGCTGAGTACATCATGTCTAATGGAGTCCTCCACATGTATGATGATTCTTCCGTTTTCCACCCGCATTTCATCGGTTGTCCATCGGGATGCATGGGATCATCCGTGGGCTTGATAGTGCTCAGTTGTCCAAGTTGACTTAGGGAACCTTAATCCGAGCCTTTGACCAAACGGTTCGACTTACAAAGCAGTAGGACGATTTAAATGCCTCTTAACCCGCTAAGGCTGGCAAATGATTACTCAATTCATATGATACTAGACATCCCAGGTGCCCAGTACACTCGCCACAAATCGCGTTGAGCATACAATCGTATGCTTCATACACCATCCGTGGTTGGTTCGAAATTAGGGGTTAGCCATCTCATTTAGACTAACTACTCATGATCATCAGTCAACCAAGTGGACCGCGTCGAGCATTTGTCTTCTTCCTCCCGCTTTGACGAAAATGCATCTGTCACGGGGAACGAGTGTGTAGGGCATTTTCGGCAAAGGCTCTTTGAAGTGTGTTTCTATTTGGGGGCGTTCCGAAAGAGGTGTTCAGGCCCAGTTACCATCTCATAGTCCGAAAACATCCAAGCCCAATCAGCCCGATCGTGCGTATCGGAAAAGATTTCCAAATTCTCCAACAGTAGCTGCGGTCTTCTCGAGGTCTGCATTTCCAGGCTAACATCGTTTTGCACCACTTTGTTCAGTAATCTGGCTTCGCAGTGAAGGTTTTCGTAATTGAGTGATTTGTTCATTTTCATGTACCCATCCTTAGCATAGCGATTTGGAATTTTATCCCTTCCATTCCGTTTGGTTTTGTCTGGCTGTTTAACGGAGCTTCCGGTGATGGACAGTTTTATGTCCATCCGTCATTTGTGCTCCTATCTTCATCGAACTTGACTAGTTTCGATGCGACTTAGACTCAGACTTTTTTTACTGCACAAAGTGATTTACATTAAAATGGATGATCTCCATAATCAAAAGGCATATCGTAAACGGAGATGCTTGAGGGGAACATTCAAGCAAGATTCAGTTTGTTGACTTTATCCCTAAAAACAGAAAGATTGCAAGTTGTTTGAAAAACAGGAAGAAAAAGAATGTTCCATGGAGTGAGAGGAGACTGGAAATAAAAAGTTCGACATTGTGGGGATGAAGAATTGATAGGGAAGACTGGCTGTCTGAATACGAGGAGAACGAAAGCCATGAGAAGGGAAATTCCCGAAGAACAGAATAATAGTGACAGAAAAAATACATCGAAGCAACTTCTCGTTAAGGGGAGAGGATCATTGATCAATTGAAGAGCTTTTCATTGAACCCGATCAAGAAGACAGAGAGCGGTAGACAAGGCTTCGTCGTGCACATGACTGCGGTATTCAGATATCGGTCAGATTTGAGCTTTGCATGTATTGAAGAAATGGGCAACCGTAAAAAAGTTTTTGGTCAGAAATAGAAAACCAACTTTGCGCACAATGCGGGGGGCAAGCGTTGACACAAAAAGACCAACAGAGGGTAAGCCGAATAGCGACAATAACTCAGTAGAATGAATAGAAGTCAAATCAATATTTTACTGGGTATAATGAGGGACACGTTTGAATGAAACAGGAGGAAAGAAGTCGTTGAAGAATTAAAACCGGGATGTTTGGAACAGCCCCAAGCAGAGTTTCGACTCAGGTTGGAAGCTGTGGTTCGTTACTAAGTAGGTGAAAATTAGTGGGCGTAAGTATGGAATTTCGGAGAACGCCAGCATCCACAGGGAGTGGCTGAGACAGAACTCCATCGACTCGGATGGATATGGTCTGCATGCTGAGGAACCATGATTTCCACGAGACGAGAGCCAGATGGACCCGTACATAGTCAGTTTCGACAACATGTCTTCTTGCCAAACTCGATCGAAGGCCTTAGAAATCCCCAGCAAAACCAAGTGAGTTTTACCATGGTTACCGAGTGTAGTCGACCCGGAATGGGAAATGACAGCTAGTAGATCGTTTGTACGGCGAGCAAACGGAATCCATGTTGGCTGTAGCTCAGCAAACCACGTTCAGGATACGGAGATAACGATTTCAAAAGCGCTCGAAATCACGGTGGTAAAGGTCATCAGACGTTTTTTGTTTTGGTTAGAAGGATTTTGGAACAAGAAAAATATTTGCATTCTTCTGCGGAGTAGGAAAGTTATTTTGCTTAGGAAAGAAAAAGGAAATACGGCATTACGCTCACTCAAATTTTTAGGGTGATAGGTAGGATGCCAACCGTTGCAGGAAAGTTGTAAACATTCAGAATGGATAGGAATTGGCGGGTATTTCTGGTGATTATTATCAAAAAGACAGGCATGAATAGAAGCATGAGAGGAAGGCAGAAAGTAGAGTTCAAAAGGAGAGTGGAGTTTGAAGCAAGAACTTCTGCCTTGTCAGCCGAGTCGATGGAATTGTCAGTGGTAGGAAAGTTGGAAAAGAAGAAATTAAGGGATATCATCTTTGCAAAGGCGCAAGATGTTCGGTTATTGGTGGCGGATGGGACTAGTCGTTCAATTTTCGACCTACAAAGTGATCTTTAACCTTCTGCATGGCAAGTGAGTATTTGGTTTTAGCTTACACAAATCGATTTCGAGGTGCTTGGTTGAGTGAGAGGCTGCGCCGGTAGTACGCAAGGGTTTTTTAAACGTACAGTATGTTTGCAAACGTGGTTAAACTACTGGAGAGATTGTGGTTTGCCGGGTTTGGTGAAGCGTGGAATCTATAGATGCACTCTTTAAATAATGGTTTCAGTGAAATTAGAAATAGACGGAGAAACATCAGACGTTCTAGGATAACAATCCAGAAAGTCACGAAAACCATCTCAGTTGGCAGAGCTGTCAGACCAAGTAACGAGTCTACATTCGGATACTGTGATGGGGCGAGAAAAAGAAGTGGAAAATGAGATGAAACCATGGTCCCATCAGTCCAAAAGAGACAGGGAAATGATACTAGGATATGATGAAACAATGGATGCAAAGATGAGGTCAATAATGAGTGTGTACATAGTCACTGAAGCGATCTGGGATGTGTGTAGGGAGGTCAGCCAGTTGAGAGCGGATGTTGATTGCAAGGGAACGCTCAGCTTCATTTCTTGCAGTTGAAGTGTCTGAGGGATGTAACAGTTTAATCTTTGTCGTGGACTTTGAAATCCCCAAGAACGGTACTTAGGCAGATGGGGCCTGCCTAAGTCTGTTTTAATGTTTAAAGGTGCTAACTCTAAAATCAGATGGTTGGCGCTACTAGGGAGGAAACGTAAACAGTGCGAAACTAATTATCAAAGGGGAGAACCGAACTTTCTACTACGCAAATTGGAAGTCTCGGTTGGAGAAGTCCGAATGTGCAAGTCAGAAGGAGGTGGCAGGTCGAAGGATGTGATTGCAGACTCCAGCCTTAGAAAAGAAGCCAGAATAAAATAAGCAGTTAGGAAATTGAGGGTGGTTTGTATGTAACGAATTTCCTTGGTAGCCTTTGGATCCAGTGGACCCGGTCTTACTAAGGTTTTTAAGTCTTGATTTCTCTGAACGGGGTGTAGCTCACCCGTCGAGTGTCGTACCAAAGAGTGGTCGCTAGTACGTGTTTCAGCTTTGTGCATAGATGAGGGATGGTTTGCTGACAGAAATCAAAGATGGATGATATCTCAATGTAGGTGATAATGTACCAACTCAAAGATGGCACTCATCTCAGGTACCCATACACTCCACTTATTGTTGCGCAGTGGGGTGCTATTTGACGAATGGTGTCGATTCTCGCTCGGGGCAGTTGAAATAACTGGACGAATCGTTTTTGAGTGCAAATGAGTGATGGGTCATGAAGCCAAATAGCCACAGCTTTCGCTCTCCCCAGCTGTCGGTGGCAAACCGTTTGTGGTTTATTTTGCGGAACTCTGTTGGATAATTGGAAAGCGCTATGATTCACTCGATGTCTCGAATCGACAAGGTGCGCCGAGATCACATTGGATATAATCTTTAAGTTTCCATTATCCTTACCAGGCTGTCTTATGATCCTTGATTCTTTCCGAAAAATCGTATGCTATTACTACATATGCAGTTTGCCAAACATGTGCGAAGGAGCGCATTATCATTGCGGAGGTGACGACAGGCAATTTTTCTTTGTGATTAATGGAAATCAATGGTCGCCTGGTAAATTTTGCGTATAAGCAAGCCGCTGGATGGGTGCAAGCGGCCACCTCTTCCGACCGTCTTGTCAGGAGCTCGGAAGCTGATTCACTTCGGAAGAGCAATCGTATGCATAGATCGTTAGATTTCACCGTAGACAGCAGAGTTCCGTGGGAGTTTTCCAACATATTCTTTTCCATAAGTATTTTTGGTTGGCCACTTTCTTTGGACACTCGTTTTTCTCAAATTTCATTCACCCGTGTATTTGTATTTTGAACGGATGGTCTGACCAGGTTTCGTTTTCGCTTCAAAACAATGACCAATCGGTTTTCACACACATCTAGTACAGGTACACATGTTCATTTTTATAGTCACTTAAACTGATATGTGATTTTAAAAACAGTGAAGTGGTGTAAGGTACTTGAAGGCCGTTTGAAGGTAGGCTCTAATAAAGTATGTTAAGTACAATATAAACCTTCCCAATTAATTTCGATTTATATTGCTTATAAGAGATTTAATTGATCTTTCGTCATTAGTACTCGAGACATGCGGCAAATCTCGCTTGTACGCTCTCATTGTCCGAGGTTGGTGCCAATTTTCTTGTAGGCGGTGTGATCGACTAATCTTTTCATCCCATTCTAGTATTCAATTTCCAACAGTAAAGCCAGAACTAATGTTTTCCGTTCACTACTCTACCGTTTACTATCACTTCTTCTCATCGACACATCCTATTTCCCTGTCGCCTGGTTTATTCATCCATAGTTGGTTGCTTTTCACCATTGTTGCATATCTTCACATCCGTGTGCGATAAATCCCATTCTTAGCGTCCCGCTTCTCATACGCGTATAATGAGCCTGACTGTAAGCATCGAATTTTTTTCGCTCTCAGTCCTGTCGCCTGCCAACTACCAAGTATCGTTCTCATCGATGATAAGGTCCTATTTAGTAGACTATTGATCCAGTCCTAGTGATGTATGATAATCAGCGCCCATATACAAGCTAGATATTTTCTTGATGGATTATGAGAATACATGTCGAGAGCTGATAACAGCGATAATCAAGTGGATCAAGCACTTGTCACCCCTAAAAGTTCGGAAGTTCGAATCACTGATCCATCGGTCACTTTGGTGGTAGGCGGCAGCTTGGTGTCTCCGTGCTCATTGTATTATATTGTATTGTATGGACTTTCACACACAAAATAGTTGCATTTCAGTCAAAACTTGGATAGGAAGTAAGAAATAAGATCCTCACTCATCGATGAATGATCAGAACACATTGTGATAAGTTGTTCAGGAATTCGACTGAAACACAGTCATGGTTTGTCAGATTGTGTGTTAAATATGGGACAGTGAAGGTCCTACAGATATTGATTCTAGGGACTATGGAGCGAAAAGTGGATCGCTTTGAAATATGAGACCACCATTCTGAAAGACCGTTGTACAGGGGATGCGTAGGATCTGAAGAATTTTGCGAGCAAATTTTTCACATGCTCATAGGTGCTGATCACTTAGATTGAAGTGCAACTCACTTAGTGGTATGGAAGACACACAGCTAATAATTGATAGTCCCCTGAGAAGAATTTTGAAATCTTTTGAAATAAACCTGGAAAAATAATAGGAGAACAGTAAAGGAGGATTGGCAAAATACATTGGTATAGTAATCGGGAGAAAGTGCTCTGTTTCACTTTGTAGTGTCGAAGCTTCCTGATTTGAAATGACAGCCGTGGGAGATTCTTTACACGGGCGGAAATGTGAGAAGTCCACTTCAAATTTGTATCAATAGTAACTCCTAGATATTTCACAGAATCAACCCTGGTAAGTGTTTTTGAGCTGATGGAATACCTTTCGGATGGGTAGGCTGATCGAGAAAGAGAGAACAGACATTTGCGTTAAGACTTAAACCAGCTCGTGCAGAGAAATCGTAAACAGAAGATAGGTTGTTGGAAAAACTTTGAAAATCATCGTTGTTCGAAACCGTATGAGAGAGTACATCATCAGCATAATTAAATAGATGACATGGTAAGCTGGTTGATAAGTCGCTGATGTAAATAGAGAAACGAATTGGTGAAAGAACAGCACCCTGTAACGCGCTTGAGTTGTTAACCAACGGTTTTGAAGTTTCGTCGCACATTCTTGTGCACTGGATTCGGTTAATAATAATAATAATAATAATAATAATAATAATACTAACAATAATAATAATAATGGTGATAATACTAATACTAGTGATAATAATAAAGCCTGGAACACCCAAAAGTTTTCAGTTTGTTAAGCAAGAGAGATTGTTGGACGGAGTTGAATGCCGACGAATAGTCCAGAAAGGCACAACGGACGGGTTTCATCGATTTCATTGAGTTAATTAGAGAAGTAAATGCATCGGTCAGAGCCACAGCACCATGCTTCAAAAGAGCTGAGGACAGGCTGTCAGCACCAACTCCTTGTGATAATTTTAGTGGTGCGCACAAGGTCGAACACCTCTTCCCTAGAAAAACATGCAATTGTCACATCATCCCCCGTCCAAATATGACTGGAATATGGGTGAAAGGATGAATGAAAGCACGATTGGTGCTATCGACATCAACAGAACATTTCACATGTCTCTTTTTCTTCCCACACAACAGTCGGACGCCTTGCCATAGGAATTGGTTGTTATTACTACTCAGAAGTTGGTTGGCAAATGTCGTGTCGAGGCGTTTGATTTGAACTTTTGCTTGGGTGAGAATGTACTTGACATTTGAATTTACATGGGATTTGTAGAAGTGCTCCTTGCGTCTTCTTAGGCATTTCCGTTTCTGGGTGAAAATACGGCCATTTGAGACGAATAATGTTTCTGAGAGACAGCAGATATCAAAGATTGCGTTGGTCGTCTTTGTGAAAATTGTGACATTGTTATCGAGCAACTGTTTACAGAAGGACCAAGCAGATGCCATTGGAAGGGACTTCTGAATTAGAGTGAGGTTATTCTGTGAAAAGTTACGGAGGTGAATTTGAGTTTAGTTTGTTTGTTTGAATGAGTGAAAGGCTGAGTGAGGATGTCTTTGGTTTAACAGAAGCAGTCATTGATCACCACTTGAAATTGAAGCACGCCGTTTCGAGGAAAATAATGCAGAGTGGTTGGTAACGACTCTATCTAAAATGGAGTCGCCTCTGGTAGGAGAAACGTAGATCTCAGTCAAATGAAACGCAGTCAGTGGTAGGGTAGATGCATGATTGAAATTACCTACAATAATATGCAGATTATCCTCAAGGAGAGGAACAGTAAATACTGGAATTGGGTCGAGCTAAATGGTGCATTATATAAATTCGTTATGATTGCATTGATGTGGCGAGAAAACTTGGGGTGAAAAATTGCCACAAAGCAGTCTATTGTACTTAGGAGTATGTGTATACAACTGCAGACTAGCCAGACCAGAAGGAGTTTATGTATATTGCCACACCGCATCCAGTCTTCTTCGTGTACTAAACGCTGTCTTGCCGGTGGAATCTGAAGCTATCTATCTACACGAGTGAATCAACGATATCCTGGTTCAGTCAAGATTCCTGTATGCAGATGACACACGTGTGAACATGAATCGGAGATTGAAGTGTGAGGGACAGGTCCGACATTTTCGTGAGTAGAGATCGGATGTTGGTGCTCCACAAAGCCGGAATGGACATGTTGGCGGGAAGAGTGCATTTAAAAGCTTCCCGCCATCTAGCAAGAAGTGCCTCTTTTAGATCGATTAGAAGCTCGTTGAGTTGCAGCAATGCGTGATTCCAGTCCATGTTCAGAAACTATACGGTTTTTAATTAACAATCATTTCGAGCGATTGTAAGCTCGACCTTAGATCATAATGGAACCGAAAATCCCTCAAGGAAAGAATAATTAAGAAATCGATGACAGATTACTACCTCGTAATCCACCCTTCGCTGTATCTCGTTCGTTTTTACTCTTTTGAATAGACGTTGTTGTGAGACAGCAACCAAAACCGGTGCTCGTTGGTACACGGCTAATCGTTGTAAAAATGACTAATAAATCGATCGCTCCTATAAGCGGAATTTTGCAAACGTGACGATCCAAGCTGTGTATTAGTCCTGTATTCCAGCCTCTTTACAAAACAATACGGAAAAATGCCCCCTTTGTGCACTTACTGCAGCGAACAATGAGGTCTCGCTCATATTGAAGTGTGATGAAGTGCACGGAATACTGATGCAATGCGACATCGTGTATTCTGCTCTATAGATTGTTACGGATGATTCAAACGCAGTTGGAACACGCGTTTAATGTTTTCAAAGCCCGCCACAAGCATATCAGTTCGAACCGATCGAAGTAAACACTTGAAAATAATTTCCCATCGATTTGTTTCTAGCACTAGTTGAATAGTAATATCAATATTATGATTTTCTCCCTCCATGCTGTCGGTAGGCTTGTTGTAATTTTTGATGTCACCTATCCTCAAATTTTTCGACCATGATCCTCTTCCGTTTCCCATTGGGAAATCGATATCACTTATCCGATTGTTGGATGTTACCTGATTCTTTTTGTCTGTTTACTTCTGTCGCCGGCCTCTTTTGGTAACAGCATTTTTTCGACTCACCATTGCTGTGTGAACAACTACCAGATTTTGTAATTCCTAAAAAAAAATCAAGTTTTTTCTTCGTTTCATTTCGCCGTGTTTCGTTCGATGCGATCTCATTTTATTCGGAATGAGTTGACATTATTGAGCGCCAGTCTTGGCATCCATTTCATCTCTTTCGATCGAATTTTTATTAATATTAACTGAATTTTGGATACATCTGAATACAGATTTTGTGCATCGGTTGTCGAACAGCAGATAAAATTTGTCTTTCGTGAAATCCCAAAGTGATCGGTTCGTCCTGTACTCTCATGAACACTTCTCGATTTGAATATCACGTCTGACAGCCGTGGGGCAATCCAGTAAGCTAATATTTCGATCGTCCCGACTGATAAGTGATCATTCATTGTGGTTCGCAACTGCCCCATTCGAATGCAAACATCTCACATTGGTAAACTCTGTCCCTCTAGTACTGGGCGACAGAGGCTGGACTGAAGCACTTATGGTGTCGGGCTGGTAGTTCACTGAAGTTGAAAGACCGTATGTACTGTGCCGCAGTACGCTCAGTTCTGCTGTATAGTTGCGAGACGTGGAGCATGCGTGTCGAAGATGTTCGTCGGTTACAGGTTTTTTCGATCACCGATATCGTTGAGGCTGGTCAGAGTGACCCGGTGAGTAATGTGCAGATCAGGAATCTAGTACTAGGTGCCAATTCTGAGAACACTGTATCTCAGCGTATAAATCTCAGTAGACTTGGTTGATTGGATCACGTGTTGCGTGTGATGAACACTTGTCCACCATATCGTGCTATATTTTGCTTTCCTCCAACGGAGTGGAAGAAATGAAGCCATGTGGAGGTCAACAGATGACGTGGCAACGTGGGATGAGAAAATGTACAGCAAACTTAGGTAGAGTAGGTGTCTCACGCCTTCGTGATTGGGGTCCGAAAGACTCGTCGATTTGCTGGCTGCAGACACTGAAAGATATGGCAGTGAACCGTGAACAGTGGCGATTGTGCTGTCATTTTCTATCGAATCAGAATGATTGAAAACACGTGCGTTTGTACAGTTAGACTGTGTTTCGTGTGTTGGCTGCAGCAGCGTCTTATCTTTTCCCGTCTGTGTAGGTCCACTCCCTGTTTCCTTTGCATATTCACTCTTCTTATGGTGACCTGTAACTGTTCGGAAAAGGCAACGGTCAGTGAACCTTGCCTTGTTGTTTAACGCTGAACGGTGATGATGATTATGATGATGGCCTCAGGGGACAACGACACAGTCTGATGATAATGAGAAAGGAGCCCAGTTGGTCGTGCACCGTCAACTGACTCAGCACAATGTGTTGAATTTTGTGTGACTTCCCGTGAATGTCTGTCGTTTTTTGCCAAATTTGAACTAATCTATTTTTCCACAAATATCGGCTGTATTCGTGTAAAATTCAGGGCAAGCTATGTCGTCTGTGCGATAATGACTGAGCTCACTGTTTTGCTGACTGTCTCACGATTTATTTAAACACGTGCGCGACTGTTCGGATCCAAAATTATTCACAAATTGAACTTACATCTGCATGCAAATGATGTGCAGTCCGAATCATGGTAAAAGAATAACGTGGTAATCGAGAAAGAGTAAGAAAGCGGTGTGCATAGTTCACCATGTATTATGTTACTCCATTCATTCTCGATCTCCACGTCACCATTTACCATCGGGTTCCGTGATTCCTCTATGGGCTTCGTACTGTCCGGTTGCCCGAATTGAAGTAGAGGGTTGACTTGGGGGACCAAACCCTTATTCTTCGAGCAATTGACCTAACCTACAAGGGGACAAGACAATCTGGGAGTCACGTAATCCACTGGGAGCCGATGATTGGTTGCTCAGTTCATATGTGGTTTGGGTCGAGAGAAACAACCTGGGTGCCCGATGCACCCATTCACCACAAATACCAGTGATCATAATGTCGTATGCCTGTTTTTACATTGTGAACATTGCTTGACAAAATCTGCTAGACTGATTACCAAGGACCAACCAATCTGGCGGAGGACGCCTGGGATTCGCTTTTACCCTCGCACTTTTTTGGAAATATCCCTTCTTCGAGAAGGCAGTGCATAGAACTTCCTCAGTGGATCAATCATTTAAGAGCATTTCGAGAAGCCTTCGAGGCCATTATTGGGATACTCACTTCCGACCATTCTGAGGCATTTGGAGTCGGACCAAGTGGTGATAAAGGAATCGACTGGTGTGCAGAATCCATTTGCCCAGAGCCATGGCAAAACTCGATGTCTGGGTCATTATGTGGTAATTGTATCTTTGCGATAAGCCTGTGAGCGAGCACCAGGCATAAAAAAGCAATTTATTCCAACTGTGGTCTAGCATCTTGTTAACGAACTCTAAAACTCCCCCTGAATTTGAACTTTGGAAAGATATTGTGAAGATTCCCAACTATTATGCGGGAAGCTGGACTAGCCATTAGCATTTCAAGGCTTATATCCATCTCCACAATGACCGACCGAAATCTCATGCTCATACAGGGATATTTTTACCTAAGACATTACTTGGTTTAATCCACTTGTTATTGTCTTGGCTCATAGTGTCAGATTTGGACTTCCCCTTGCTGACCCTACTAGACTAATAATACTCATTGTACGGTTATGTGCCCGTGAAGGTTCTCCGTCATTTTACCGAGATCTGTGGACGTTTGCACCCATTGAGATGGGAATTCGGTTTTTAAATTGGTTTTCTTTCTTCGGATGTGGTAATTTAACAAATCTTCGGCGATTATATCTATCCAAAGGTTGCATTTACCCACCAAAGAAATATTGGTAATGATGAAGTTGGTTAACTTGTTCATCTTCATCCTACCGTCCATTGATAATGAAAACCAAATCGTTGCCTTTCGCCGTCCCAAAATTTATGGTTCCCGATCGCGAGTCGCGTGATCATGGTTGCGTGTTTGTCACATGGTATTTTTGTGCCTTTGCAGTTGCATTGATCGGACGCGAGTTATACATTATACATATATGTATTCATGGGTCTGTATGTGTATATGTTCACTAATTGATAATGAATCCTCGCCTTTAGTTGCACGTATAAACTACTCGCCAGAAATGGTTAGGTAGATCAAACGCCTGTCACCCCAAATGGGTTAGAGGTTCGAATACCAGATCTGCCGGTCACTTAGAAGGCAGACGGTAACCCACCGTTGCCCGGCTTGCTACCATACCTGACCTTCTGAGATCTTATGTGCTTCTATGTTACTCCATATGTCCGGGACATGGTTGCTGGTTCATCACACCCTCTTCCTCCTCCTCCTCCTCCTCCTAGTGAGCCCTGATAGCTATAGAGCATACTCCTTCCAGTATGCTAATGTGCGAAGCAAGCCGCAGAAAAAAAATAGGACCCGTTTTTTGGCTGAGGATGTATACACGAGTGTCGATGATAGTCCTGTGAGTAAAGCATTGTGAGCTCGTTTATCAAAAGTTCACGTCTTACTAACATCGACCGCTTCTGTCGCGACAGTCCGGTCGTTACGACGCTTGACGGAGACGTGTTTGTTGAACGGCTCCGCTGCAGTGCATTCTGGATCTTATTGATTTCACTACCCGGTTAGGCGTGATGTCTGCAAACGTACTAAACAGCGCCTGTTGAAAATAAAAGATTTACAATTTGGTAACCGCCCTTATATAACCGGATCTCTAAGAGACGGCAAATGCGTACATCCGGTTAACAGATTGCTCTTGACCGCACAACCCCTAGCAGGGTGACTGTACCAACCGTTTTAAGCTTTCTGTCTAGGAAATTGATATCTGCCTACCTAAGGGAGCAAAACGATCTGTGTATGTTACGCTCCGATGACCCCTGATTCGATTGTTATTGTTCATTTGATCGGTTTCTTATGATGTGCTAGAAACACGAGTGCAATGTTGGGAATAAGCCGCAGCCTCTGGGACCCACTATCCTTGAGAGGAGGACTGTCTTGACCCCTGGACTTGGAGCAGTACATAACCCCATAAGGTCTGAATAGGTTACCTGCTTAAGACTAGATAAAGATTGCTTCCGTGGAAAACTTGATTGTGCTATTACTATCTCTGTGAATTTCAAATGATGTTCCTACTCAGATATTTTTCAAGTAATCTCGAACTGGCTTTGATTACCTCAAGATAGCCTGTCATTCTGAGCCGTCTCGTTGGTTTTTTGGCTGAAAGTTTTTATGCAACTTGTCAATGACCAAGTACCAATTTCAAGAGTGCAACTATCCTTCGAGACTACTTTGTTCATCTTAATAATTTCCGTGTTGCCTTGACCAGTCAGCTGAGTCGTAGGAACTTAGATACAACTCCACAGCACCTCATGAACCAAAAACTTAGTGAACGGGAACTATGTTCGTATTTCCTATTAGATGGTTGTCAACGCAAATACTTTTGTTCACGGTTATTTTTCATTTTGATTTCTATCTGTTCACCTGTGGGTGCGTTTAACGTCGATTTCGTTCACCTCTCTTTTCTATCCCACCCTTTGTCTCGTTCGATTTTTGCCTTCTATGGGTTTCTTCCGGCATGGTCGATCTGAATGGTACAGAGCATCTGGAATCGTCCAAATTGGTCGTGATTTAAAAACCGGTCAACGAGTAGCAATCAAACAAATGAATTTACGTAAACAACCTAAAAAAGAATTGATTCTGAACGAGATCCTTGTGATGCGGGCTCATCGAAATCCGAATATTGTCAACTATTTGGATAGCTATTTGGTGAGTGCAGTTGCTGCAATCGCGATCTCCATGCCCGCACGCACGCACGTGCGCGCGCGCGCTCACACACATACACAAACACATAAGCACACGATCGCTTGTTTACGTGCCCGTTCCCAGAAATAGCAATGGTTCGATGCATACAGTTCGTCTCTAGCGTCTGATTTATCGATTGCCTTGGCTATTTTCACATTCACCCACGCATATCCTACTCCGATCGATCCGCCCTACGGAGATCTTTGCATTCTGGCAGCTTCTGTTTTTTTTCTTCTCGTTGGTGCCATCTACTCGCAAATCTTTGTCCACCAATCATTAGTGTAGCCTATTTGGTAATGTTACAATTATTATTGTTTAATTATTGATTTCTGCCGTTGTTTGTGTACAGTTTCGATTTGTTCGACATACTAGAGTCTACTTGGGATTATTTTCTTAGTGCTTTCTTCTTTTAACTCTCGATTGATCGGTCGGCCTTGTTGATCTCCGCTTTAGTTGCACGACTTTTCTTGTCAAACGTACCGGCCTAAAGTCATAGCTCTGTGAAAGAAGAAAATTTGAATGGTTTATATTTGGCCAGTTTTTTCTAAAAAAACTTTTCTCCTATCGTTAACCTTACCCTAGCGTATTCTAGTTCTACTAGCCACAGCAGCACTATCAAATGGCAATCATCGGGTCATGAGTAAATAATTGGAGTTCTGGTAATCGGCCTGTTATTTCTTTTTTTCCCTGGGTTTCTAATCCATGAAACGTTGTCCCATTTTCTGTAATCCCACCCACTTTCACTTTTCAAAAGCAGGATCAGTAAACTGCTTCTCGGGTAAATGTTCCCCTCATTTCCTCTTCCCATTACAGTATTGTCTTATCTTAATGCTTACCCCTTATTACTCTATTTCACTTTATATGGGACAAAGAAGAAGAGCTATAGATGGGTTGATGTATATTTCGACTTACAAAGAAGCCACTGACTGTGGCATCGATATACAAGACGCTGTTACTCCATCCACTGCATTAGAGCATCTCGTATACCTTAACCCGATGACCTAATTAAACCTACTTCAGGACAATTAACTGGTTAAGGTTTTCAAGCTTTCGTCACATCAAGAACAAACCACGTCGACTCGCCCTTTAACCTCTACTTGCCCCCTAGGTATTTTACACTTTTCCCAAATCGCAGGAATTTGTGCAATTCTGATGCTGAAACCATCTCCCGCATCTTAGAAAAAGAATCCATCTGGTCCAGCAGCTTCACGTCTTTCAAAGAGACCTATCTCACTGACCACCGTTTCTGACGGAGAATTGACATTTTCTTCTGTTACGCTTCTAGCCATAAGTGGAGGGTTCACTATAAGAGCTTCTGAATTTGCTGAGTCCAAGGGACATCCGTGAGAATGAATCCGTTAGTCGTCGAATTATTGTTCACCTGACGCTCGGTCTTCGGGGAACAGTAATCACAGTTAGACACTAAAAATTACGGCTTTTCCCGATGGCCACAGACTTTTCTCTTATTCTGCACCCACCTGACTTCCACTACTAGCGATCAGCTCCCAGGCTTCTGGTCAGCTTGCAAATTTTATTTTGTTTGATATCTGGAGTGACGGAACAGCGGACGTCTAACGGAGTAATGAAAATATCGATCGTTTACTTTCGTTTCACGTGACCCAAAATCCAAGGTTGCGTCTTTTGCTGTCTACAGGTGTCTTTATTCTCTCTGTAATTCCTATTCGACTCCTGGATATTTTGTTCTGTCGAATATGAGGCAAACATCCAGATCGGACATCTAAATTATGAGCACCGAACTCACCGTCCGTTTAACGTACGCTTCGAACTAATCAGAATCATGGATCTGGTAGACAACCGACGACGTGGAGGACCAATCTAGAAAAGCTGACATGTGTGACAAATCCTGAACAAACGTTTCTTTTTTCTCCTTAGCCTCGTTTACCTTTCTCGTCACGGTTTCGATGACACGAAACCTGTGGACAGATTCGTGCAAAATAGGACTGTGGTTATCTAGTTGAGATAACCCCCAGTGGAACCCCGTTTTGGTCACAGAAAAGCTGTATTTGTTAATAGTATACAGCATCATCATCATCGTTCAGCGTTAAACAGCAAGGCAAGCCTCACTGACCGCTGCCTTTCCCCAGAGTTACACGTTTATATAAAAAGAGTGAATATCCAAGGGGAACATGG
>LUCM01009276.1:91356-176338 GCA_008360955.1 Fasciolopsis buskii
GTCGACATTGCTGCTGGTCGAAGTTCTTAGTTCCTCGGATAGTTTCTGTTCGTAGCTGTTGCGAACAGCCGAATCAGACAAACGTTCGACAGCCAATCGGATTTGTGGCCTGCGTCGATGGCCATTCAACTGCAGCAAAAATCGCATTAAAACTAACGCATGGTCCGATTCGACGTACGTGGTCCAGTATGATCTATAGTTCTGGACAGAACCACGCCAACGGTAGCTAACTGCGATATGGTCAATCTGACTCAGTACCTGTCGAGCTAGAGCGCCATGTCGCAGTGCGACGCGAACTGTGTCGGAAATTCGTACTAGATTATCTGCACAGAATTGGAGAAGTCTTTCCCCGCTGTCTGTTCGCTGTGCAGGCAAGGCGCATCGCCCGCCTAAACTGGATTTCGATGCACTAAGTTTTCCAACTTGTGCATTAGAGTAACCTGCTACCACTACAATGTCCGAGCGTTTCCTCTTCCGAACAAGAGTGACGAGGTCATCGTAAAACTCGTCTTTCTCCATGTCAGTGCTGTAGTCTGTTGGAGCGTATGCTGAGATAGAAAATAAACTACGCTTAACACCACTATCCTTTCGGACGCCGACTGATCCCTGCAGTCTCGTGGCACACAAACGATTGTTGACTGGGATCCACTCCAAAAGGACTGCTTCAGCCTTCTCACTCAAGACTATTCCTACATCGCGTTGACCCACAGCTTGAGCTGCTTCGTCTTCTGAAGTGCGAAGAAAATATCTTGACGAGACGTTTGGCGCAGTTAGCTGAATTACTCTACTCTACTCGAATCGTGAATTCGTGTTTCACTGACGCAGCAGACATCCATCGAAAGTGAGTCCACTGTCAGAGTCAAACACGCCTGTTGGCCAGCCTGCATTAAAGTGCGCACATTGAAGGAACCGAGATTCAGAGACTGACGAGGCTTGAGAAAATGTGAGCTAGCAGACTGAAAACCACCTACTACACTACTTGACAACAAACCGTTGCGAGTATCGGGCGTGTGATCAGTGGGGGCACTATGGGCAGGCAGAAGGGGCAAAGAGATTGAGTTTGAGACAGAAGAGACAGGTTGAATAAAAGAGAGGGAACTCTGAGCAGCAGTGGCATACTTATCACTACCCACCCCACCTGCGCTCGATGCAATGGGCAGCGCGGTCCTGATTATCCTGCGCGACGACCGATGCAGTATGGAGTTATTTGTAGGCGTGTAACTCATGGAGATTGATGGAAGGGTACTGCCAGAGAGTCCAGCCGCTAAGCAGAAGAACGATTAGGGTTCTCAACCAAAGACTTTGGTTCTGACAAGAATCTGACCGCAAAGCAGCGGGGAATAGCTGAGGGGGAGCTCATCCATTTGGATCAATTATTCTTCTTTCCGACCGAGCTGCTAACTCAGATCAACCCCCAACTTGGAGGACCAGGAGACTACTTCGTCAGGCCTCTACACATTGACCTTCCAGGCACGAATGGTTCTTCGGCTTGAGAGAAGCCATCCTGTATAGCTCGTTGGATCATGGAGGCACACAAGCCGTCACACCACGTCAAGGTTTATTCTCGCTGGGACATCTGTATATCGGACCTTTTGCACTTTCAATATGTAAAATGTTGTTGGAGGACTTAATTGGCTCGAAGCCGGACCATGTTCGTGTAGGGGAGCAGCTAGATGAGGTAGACAGATTTAGCTACTTGGGCCGTTTTACCTTTCCTGATGGTAGTCGCTTAGCAGAGAAGGTGTCTTTGCGCATACAACAATCTTGATTGGCATTCGCCAGTTTGAGAAATATGTGACATCCGCGTGACACCCGGTTAACGATCAAAGGTTGAGTATGTACAGCAGCAGTTTGGTTTTCCTATGTAGCTCCGAAACACAACTGTCGAAAGTGTGTATGCGAAGATTTTTTGGGTGTCTGCACATCGATTTCTTTGTTATATTGGTGGAATTTTATGGGAGCACTTCCATAGTAACGCAAAGAATCAGCACGTCCCACTGAATCAGAACAGATTAAAGTAGTTTGGACAGGTTTTGCTCATGTCAATAAAGCGATTGCATCGTCAGAAGCTGTTCTCTGAGGCAGTTGGTGTTTTGAATTCGAAATTCGAGTTAGTCAATCGATGATTGTTCTCTCTGGGGCACTTTATTCCCTTAAGTGATATAGTATGCTGACAGTGAAGGCAACTGACCAAAATGAACGCTTCGGGTGAAGTAATGCCTTCTGTTTATGTTCTGCTGTCCCATCAGTGGAAAGATCAGATCAACCCAGCGAGCCTCATTTGATTCCGGGGTCTTGTATCATTGATATTTCGGAAAAATGGAAGTTAGTAATGTTTGCCGAAGAAATACGGTTGAGGTTTCGGCGAATGATACTTGATGGCTACCTATACTGCAAAACAGCTTTTTTGCTGGAACGCCTAACCGGAGCCTCTGGCTCAATCGTCTGACTCACAAAGCACTTGGGCGTTAAGCTATTAAGACAAGAAGACGGGAACGCCCACGTGAGGTTTTCATCGAGTCTGTGACATATGACCTCGTTACACTTCTTTATCTGCTACGTTGGTGTGTGTTGATTGACGTGCTTCCGTCGGTCCAACCTTTTCGCTTCGTGCACTCCACTTGACGAACGAAACGTGCCAGGTAGCAACCTTTGTTCCGGAGACTTCCCAGCTTAGACAGATGAGCACTACTGAACAAAACTCAGTAACTTTTCTTACATCCATAGTAAGCCTGGGCACTCCAATTTTATGTCTGTCCAATTGGAGTTTTTTGATGGGGAAATCGTTTCCTTCCACCTTTGTTTGCGTGGATCGTTCCTCCATAAGGTTTTGATAGTCCCAAACCAAATGTTACCCAATCAGCTGAATGTTTAAAACCGAAATTCCTCTGTCCCCTATTCGTTGACCATTCAGGCATGACAATTAAATTTTTGATTTGGAAACCAACGTGTTGCAGCACTTCGATCTTGAAGACACAATCCACAACACGCGAGGGTACATTTGCACCGATATTAGCCTGTCGACTGCTTTCCGAAAAGCATCCTTTGAACTCCTTTGGAAAAAAATGAATTTTCTTCATCTTCATTCCAAATTCTGATTCCCTACATTGTGTTTTTCTTCTTCGAGTCATCAACATTATTTGCAAAGTGCATCCTACTCGAAAAAAATCAGTCAGCTCTAGTTACTTATCCGGTAATTTTTTTTCGTTTTAGCAGTTTCATGTAGATTGGGATCTAGCGAACCTCATTTTGTGGTCCAAGATTTCCGATGAATATCTGTGTCGAATCTCCGGCGTTTGTCACAGTTCTGATATAAATGCTTCGTATGCACGAACGGCAAATTAGCGAGAAGGTTAGACTTCGCATCGATCACCGTTATTTTGGAGTGGTGGCCCTCTTCTGACGGTGCGCCGGTAGACATCCGAAAATGTGATTCCATTGTACTTTTTTTTAGGTATATGGCACGAATATGAAGAACAGTCTTATTAATAGTATGTCACTCACAATAAGAACAACATAGACGCTTCGATTTTCCAATGCACTCCTCACGTCGTTTGGTCCTGATATGAATACGGAACTAAGCTGGTAACCGAGTCATATATTGACATATACATGGTAGGTGAAGATAGTTTTTTGCTAACTCACCTTGTTACAAATCTCTAGATAGATAAAGTTCCCGATAAACTATTGACATATACGCAGAAGAGCTGTCTTTGACATCGGCCAGTTTGGGACACTTGCAGAGTCGATGTGCAATGCCCCGGTTTTCCTCCGAAAGTCCAATATACACCATGTATATTTATATAATATATATTTGTTTACTTTAAGTATGCATTGCGACGTCTTATACTTCGGGACATTACTCCTTCAGAAGGGTGCAAATGTTCGAATCTACAAGGCAAGAAAGAGAACATCTCATGGACAAAGGCTCATTAAGTACGAAAATCAATGTGGCTTAACAAATGCATTACGTTGTGAACACTATAACTCCACCATACGTTAATCCTCATATATGGGTCTTAGATGCTTGAAAACTTTCAATTTTTGGACACGGTCAGGTGGGTGTGTCGGACTCCAAGTCTGCCAATCGCCCTCAGCGCTCCTCGAAATGCTTCCCAGTGACCTTTATGCTGCATAGCTTCTACTGAAAGTCCTACATACTGTTTTCTCGGGGCAAACCTGCCCCCAGAAACGTACCGAAACAAAGAGGAATGTCCAGGGTCTCCCTTCCCCTGGTTGTTTAGTCTTTGGTAATCTGTATGGAGGAAATTGCTAATCCCTGATTCGAAGCCGGCCGCGGGTGGCGTGCGAAGAGTACGGTTGTACGTTCACTGACGTCTATGGCGAACAGGTGTACTGGGTACACAGGATGTCTAGCTTCGTCCAAATAGTGTGTAACTTGAGCAATCGATCACCAGTTTTCAGTCGGTTTCTTGATCCTCGGATCGTCCTGCTGCCTTGTGGATTAGATCATTTCGTCGAAGACTAGGGATCGGGTCTCTGAAGTCAACCATTGATTCGATTCGGGCAACCGGGTAATATCAAGCTCTCATAAGAATCAAAAGTTCGAATAAGGAGCTATCATGTGTTTAACGAACTCCACGTATTGTTCTCCTCTCGCTCATATAGATCACAATGGTGCTTGGCAGTCGTTGAGGATTGGGGTCACGAAACCGACCTTTCACATAAGCGCTACGGTTGACTAGATTGGAATTAATTCGTCCTGTACGCGGGTAGATTGCCTCGACTCCAATGCATACTTTCAAAGAAGTTTTAAGGCTCAACAAAATGCCCGGTCTAGCAACACTCATTTTAGTCGGCTTAAGCAGAATTTTGTGGAAGCCCGCATACCCGTTGAGTGTGACGGCTTGTCGAAATACATTATGCACTATAGACATATCTGTTTTCCCATGCTATATGTTATCGTCTCGTGATGTGCTTGTCCATCTCACAATTTCATTTCTCATAGCTTATCTTTGAGCTAAACACTTTTCATTTTATCCTGGTCTGTGTCTGTTTTTCGTCCCATCTCATGCATTCAATTTTTTTTCTCTCGCAGCTGGGAGACGAACTCTGGGTCGTGATGGAATATTTGGACGGGGGCTCGTTGACAGATATTCTCACTGAAACCTGCATGTCTGAAGCACATATCGCTACTGTTTGCCGGGAGGTTCGTCTTTGTTTGTTTTTTTATCGTTTTCACACCCGTTGCTTCGTCGACATGTCCGTCTCAACAATTGATTGTCCAATTGAGATTAATAAATAAAGCCGTTGAACCAGTGCTAGGTGTGTGTTTACAAGTAGGGTGCGCCAGACCTGAGACGCATGTAACCTCATCAAACTTCATTTCTTCCTTACGTTGCTTCTTCTATGGGTTCACAGCTGCCCATGAGTAGCCTTCTCCAATTTCGCCGCTGTTTCCACATCGAACGGTATAATGCGTGTGAAATACTCTTGTTTTTTTTTTCGTTTTCAACTCAGATGCCAGAAAAGTGAGTCGACCAATCAGCAAAGGTTGTCTGTGTAATCAGTACCACTCATCCGAGCGTGCGATTTGTGTTACCGACTCTTTGGTCAGTCAGCTGTCAATTTGTACCCTTTCTTTCTTTTTTTTCTCATCCGTGGATTCCATGCACATCTTGCGTTCTTTTGACCACGGCTCTCGTAGGCAGTTACTTGTTGGTCAATCCTTGCTATCCTTACCCTTTGTTGCTTTGATTTGTTATTTACTGTTTTCAATTTTGCGCGAAATTCAAATTCATGTTTGCATTCGATTGTGTGTTGGATTTATGATATGCTTCCGTTTTTTCTTTCTCTCTCTAAGCTATGGTTTCTAATGTCCCGTCGATTAACTGTTAAACTTGGATTGAAGTGTGCATTTTGTGTACCAATTTTGGTTGTCTGTTCTCCTCCCCCCTCCCCACCGCGGAAGAAAAAGATTTTGGGAATCCGCGTTGTCATCTATTCCCGCTAGTGGGTGTAGTGAGCGTTTGTGTCACCTAGTTGAAATCTTTCCGGTGAACTTGTACGAAAGCTGTGCAACTAAAATATCTTTGAAATACCAAATCGGAATTCCCGGCTCAGCTACTAAAACTTGCAAACACACAACAATAAGGGCGGTTAGTGGAGTCATAATTTCGTATTCTGTCTAAACAAAAAAACTTTGCAATACTTGAAAAAATGATTGTATTTTTTCAAATACAAGATCTATTTTGGGTCAAAATTTTTCACATGAAACTGCACCCGTTCATTTTGTACCGAATATCAATCAGACACTACAAGCTTTGGAATTTTTGCACTCCAAACACGTGATTCATCGTGACATCAAATCGGACAATATTCTTCTCGGTCTGGATGGTGCGGTCAAGCTAACAGATTTCGGGTTCTGTGCCCAGCTGAGCTCGGATCAGGATGTGAAACGGAGTACCATGGTTGGCACACCCTATTGGATGGCACCGGAAGTGGTCAGTCGAAAACAGTACGGGAACAAGGTGGATATTTGGTCTTTGGGGATCATGACATTGGAGATGATCGAAGGCGAACCGCCGTATCTCAGTGAAAACCCACTCAGGGTGAGTTGAGGATTTTTCCTTCTGTTGTGATTGAATGGAATCATTGTCCGGTCTGTTGTATGGCATGTTTGTTCGGGACTGTGGATTTGAAACCGTTCTACTTAATTTTGTTGTTCGATTTACCAAAGTTGCGTGCATGATTTGGCAAACGAAATTGGGACGGAGAGGTGAATGAGACATGAAGATTCGGGTCAGATATTTGATTATGGAGATCTGTTGCAGATCAGCAGCTGGGACCGGACACTGATAAGCCACGGAAATTTGGAAGCCACTGAAAGTTCATTACGACAGAGTAGAAACTACGAGGCTATCGCTTACCGGTGTATTGTTTATGCTGTTCGATTAGGGTTGTTGATCACGTGAGCATTGCAAATTCATAGCACGTCTGAGTGCTACCGGTAAGGGCCGAACTACGTACGTGAAAGCGAGTTAATTACCAAAACTTTTACAGTATCTATACCTTTTTGGTTTGCTTGTTTTTATCCGTCTTGGAACTTAGGATGCTGCCAGTCATTGAACTCCACGTACCTCTTCTAGAGCAGTATGTTCATTCATTCTGTTGGCGAATCTTTGACGTCTCTTATACCCACTCGATGTCATCCGTCGTTAACCTCGCGTGAAACACCAGTCTCTGTTCCACGCGGACGCTATTAGCCTAATGCGTTCTCGTTCCCATGGGCTTGAAAAATGTTACAGTCTACATAGACACATTTGCTTCCCTGTTCTGTCGAGAGCACGAATGGCTTGTATCTCATCTCTCTAATCTCTGAGCAGGCGTGCGGTTATTTGAGAATCTTGCAAAACCAAGCGTGTTTTGTCCACTGCCTAATGTGTTTGACATAGGTCCTAGTATGTTCGACATGAGTAAGAAAGATTGTCAAAATGGTATAGTCGGTTCTAGAAGACTTGAAATTAGATATTCATCAGAATAAGCGGAACAACAATTGGTTGTGGAAATTTCGAGGTTTCTGCTCTTCTCATTCAACAAGTAATTGCACGTGTTGTTTTGCTTGGTCTATTTTGTTGGTACTTTTCTTCGTCTAATCAACTCGATGTTTCCCCCCCCCCCAAGTCTTGACAGTTAAAACGTAGATTTCATCATCAGTATTTGGTGCACTATTATTGATCAGATTCGTTGATCTCAACTTTTCATTTCCCAATTCTAACATCCTCGTCAATACTCCATGATGTTTATTCTGTCTTAGTCTTTATCGGTAGCCGTCTTTCGTCGATCGGAATATTTACTTTTTTTACTCGTTATCTTGGAATTTTATGTCACACTCATTTTCCTTCCGATCGACGTTCACTTTACAGAATTGTCTGTGCATACATTTTTCATCAGAAAACGTCCACGTCTGATCAGTTTCCTTTCAACGGCTACCTCTGAACTCATCTACATGTCCAATTTACCATAGCTATGTAGAACCCAACAGTTGAAATGTGCATGCGAACAATCTTCACGTAGTGTCAACATGGACACGTCCGTTTTTCGACATTGGTGAACAACGCTCGCTTGTGTTTTTTCCCCAATCTCGTATGCATGCAGTTTGAAAGTCATTCAGTTCATTTTGGGCGGATCGGCAACCATGACTCCGAAACTTGGATTAGCATAGAAACACAAATAAAGTTTTATTAGGTCAGGTCTAGTAATGAACCAGCCTACACCGAGTTGCTATCTACGACCAAAATGATTGGCCTATCTAGGATTCAATCCTCTAACCTGACAGATGCCTAATCCACTAGATTTTCGCAACCAATTGGACTGCAACGTAGAAGAGAAGCTGGGTCGGTGGGTGACTGCCGAACACCACTCCCCTTGAACTCCAACAAGAGATGGTCGTAAGTACGAACTGGCCTTCGGCCGTTCGCACACAGAGATTTGAAAAGAAAAATGAATTTTCCCACAATACTCTTTATTGATGGATCTGGGATTCTGGCCACTTGGTCTTTTTGCTGACAGATATTTGAATCCCCTCGGCCGTCTCGGACCCAAAAGTGGTAAAGAGTCGTACAACGGTGAATTGTTGCCTGCGACTATGCAGCACTCGAACCATGTTCAGGCGGTATGTATGCAGTCCTCTTCACGGAGATTAGACGTGGTAGTGAATGATTACATTACTTCTTCTGTGCAAATTTTTTTCCTCAGTTCGCAGTGCTTGTTTGTAGTTGGACAACTGAAGGTAGTTGAAGAAAATAATTCACCAATCACCCACGGAGGTGGAACTGCGGTTATTCATCAAAATTAACAACTGCCTGGTGGGATTTCAAGCTGGATTCTTTGGGTGGGTAGAAGTGGAAAATGCAACTTATCTTGATGTAGTTGAACATAAACATCCCGGTTAGAATGCATTGCTTCGCATCCACAGTCACGTATCTCCCGGAATGTTCGTGAATTTTTTTACCGGACCTCTAAAAACATCAAAAACAAACTGGTTTACTAAAGTAATTTCCCCATGAACGTCTGAAATTTTGATTTATTCCTCAAAGTCTACGAAACGTCTACTCACAAGACGCGTTAGCGTTTACAAGCAGAACCCGCAGTCCGTCGTTTGACCTAGGGTCAAAACATTGAGTGTTGTTTGCCATCTATTCACATGAACGTTAATCTCTGTCTGATTGATGGACCAACGATGAGTCTCAAATATCGGTGCATCAACTGGGGTTTGTCCCGTCCTGTTGATAAACAATCTAGCATTCGTTAACAATATAAGATTAGACATTGGTTGTGATTACTATGGATAAATGTCTGCATCAACGTTGAAATTTATCTCCATTCTGGCAAGCTATAAAACAAGACAACACGATGAGCCGGTTCATTAGAATATTTATTTTCGTTTCGTACATGATGTATGAGCACAGCGGTAGGGGTATGTTTCGTAGACACGAAATCCCCCACTACACGGACAAGCGAAACCGGGAATTATGGTCGTGAGACTTCCAGTGACAAAGAATCACTTGAACTGTCGATCCAAAGAGTCCTCTGTTGGTCACACGGGTGTGAACCATGTTACATGAGGACTCGTAAGGCGAAAGTATCGTGACATAGAAACTCAACGCATCATTACGAAATCGTGTATGCACTTTGCAATTGTTTACTCATTGTTAGGGCTTATCATCAGTACGTACCCATCGGGTCCAAATTGGGACGTGATCTGGGTACGGGGGAATCGTAGGAATCGAACTTCATATGCACTAGGCAATTCGGATTGGTTGTGAACAATTTATACATCCGTTCTTTGCATGATGTAACATCTATGCTTGACTAGTTTTGCACGGTCACCAATCGCATAGCAATCGACTTTCACGATAATCAGCTTATTTTGTTGACGGTCTGAATACGATCGAAGCTTCCCAAATTACTTCCCCGGTTTTACATTGCAGCGGGTTATTTACTGTTGCGAATCTGTGATAAAGATGAAACAATTTGGCAATTACCCCACGATTTTTCAGGCGTCAGGTCAATATTGATATCGCATGTCGAATGGTTTCCTAATCCAGCCCAAATCGGTTCCGCATGCGTATCCCAGGGAGGCAGTTCTATGAAAGATTGGTTAGGTCGTTTTATGAACTGAGGTTGAATTGAAATAGGCAATGCAACTGTAGGTGAAAATTATGTACGAAGCAATCATTGTTTCTTGCGCTCGAATGCACGTAACCACACGATCCGTCCGTCTGATTAACTAAACTAATCAACAACACTAGGGCTCGAGAGACCCGGATATAGGACTGCTATTGTAGTTTTTTGAAATTAAAAAAGGTACTATTGATCGCATAACTTGGAGAAGTGACGCATTTTAAATGGTGACTTTCAACGTGTTTGTGGGTTTGCCGCCCGGCAACAGTGGTGTATTGATTGCCATGTAATCAATCAATCAATCAATCAATCACTCCATGTTTGGCACAACCTTCCATGCACTGAAACTTCACCGGTTCGATGGGTGAATATTTTGTAATGTGGTTTTTCTCGCGTTAAGTTTTCACATCATCCGAAACAGCTCGTTGAAGCCCCAACTAAGAGATGGATGCCGAGTGGAAACAAATCGTCTGTCTTGCAAAAATTTACGTGTAACTCAGAGGTCGGTTCTTTCGTGTTCTGTTATCCGTGTCATCAGTTGTCTGCTGGTTTGTCCAATGTATTTTGCTTTCGTATTCACTCAGTTACATCTTTTTTGTATACTTCACTTGATCACCACTATATGTACATTTTTAACCACTGGTTATGAAACGTTTTTCGTAGCGAATTACTATTTGGCGTTCATGCAGATGATCATGCCTGGAACGGGTATCAATCTTGCGAATGTTCACATGCTGTATCATCATCATCATCATTATCATCACCATCATCATCATCATCATCGTCGTCGTCATCATCATCCGAATCATCGTCATCAACACCTTTCAGCAAGGCAAGCCTCACTGATCGCTTCCTTTTACGCACAAATACATGTTCCTATAAAAATTGACTACGTCGGGGAAACAGAGAGGTGTGGAAAGAAAAGAATGTCGTCGTAGCTAGCACACGGAATTCAGTTCAACTGTATAAACGCACCATTTTCCAATCATATTCTGATTCGATAGAAAATGACGACACGAACGCTACTGTTCACGGTTCACTGTCATATCCTCCACTGTCTCCAGCTACCTAGTTGACGGGCCTTTTGGACCCCAACTAAGAAGACGTGAGATATCTAAGTTCGCTGTACATTTTCCCATTTCACGTTGTCACGCCATCTGTTGACCTCCACATGGCTTCCCATTTTCCGCTCTGTGGGAAGAACCCAAAATAGGGCATGGTAGACGAGTGTTCGCCATACGTAACACGTGACCCAACCAACCAAGTCTACTAAGCTTTATACGCTGAGATACAGTGTTCTTAGAATTGGCACCTAGTACTAGATTCCTGATCTGCACATTACTCACCTGGTCACTCCGATCAGTCTCAACGACATCAGCTAGATGTCGGTGGTCGAAAACCTCTAAGCGACGAACATCTCCGACACGCATATTCCTTGTCTCGCAACCGTACAACAAAACTAAGTGTACTGCGGCATAGTACACACGACCTTTCAGCTTCAGTGAAATATCAGGCCGATATCACAAGTGCTTCAGTCCAGCGTACGCCTCTCGGGTCTTCGATGTTTGTGTATTTTATGAGGCAGTTCTTGTAGGAGGATGATTTGGTGATCTGCATGCTAGTTCCACTGGTCATTTATTCAAATGCGGTGATAATGATGCTCCCTGCCAGTCTTTGTCGGGAACCGAAAACTTTCCCGATTTTTCCGACAACCTGTGCATCATTCATGATTTTCTCACTAGCTCTGGCTTAGATCCTAATTTGTAAAAATAAATCGAATATCTGTTCACTTTCCCTCGGTCTATTTACCCGGCTGACCCTTCTTTCATTAATACAAAACTAATCACTAGGGTACCTAGGAACTGTTATTCACAGAAACCTGAGATGGTCCTCCCGAAATCCCAACCATTAAGGAAATTATCGTTTTACACAGACGAACTGCAGCATTTCGAGATTAAACAAATTCCTATCTCTCTGTTTGTCAACAGATATGTTTATCCCGTTCTCCTCTATTGTCCCCCTGTCATTTTTGCTGGTTTATTAAAGATAGACTTCGAAACCTTCTTCATGGTTTGTCAATTAATAGTGGTGTATCTTAGGTACCACTAAAAGAAATGTGAAAAATCCGCGCACGAAATCCTTTCGAATCTGTCCCATCTCTTACAGAACGATCTTTCTCAATGGCATTCTCACAACAGAACACATTCTGCCTTCCGTTCCATACTCTCTCGTGTAAATATCTATGGGAACTCATTTGTTCCCTGCCTAACCCGAATTCTCGCCAATTGGGTGCAAGTCGAGACTGACCTACTACGGAATTTCTCGTAAATTAAAATGTTTTCATTTTTAGCCGCGTTTGTTTTTCCCACCCCGTATTTTGACGAAATGAAGAATCAATTTTTTCCGACTGAATCCGAACACGTGTACGCAAAAGCCTCAACAATACAATACAATATGTGGGTTTCACCATGGTTTTGAAGTGCAGCCGATCGAAGTTGGATTGCCCGTTGAATGACGCAGGTCGCTCATCAAACCCTCGCATCCGACTAGCGAATGGTCAAAAGTGAGGATTATCAGTTAACTCGTGGGATGTAAACGGTCACCGTGTTCAGGAATAGGGAATACTGATAACGTTTTTCCCGGAAACGTCTCCTAATTTGGGATCGACTATGTGGTCCACTTTCGTTATGGTATATGAAATACCGTCGGTACCTGGTGACTTGCGTAGAAATTGTCGTAATTTTCGGGCTATTGAAAGAGTTAGATAAGCGTGGCTAGGTACATGGGAAGACATTGGCGAATTCGATTCGGTGAATAGGTTGGGGTTGCATAGAAACTAGGAGGCATAAACTTTAACATTCTCATGAAGGTCTCAAATCAGCGAGACAGGTGAGTTGCGTTCGGTTAGAAAGTTGGTGCGACAGAAATCTTTGAAAATCGCTGTCGAAAAGGACAAGGGCTCACTCAGCTTTGCGACATGCAAAACGTTCCTGTGCTCATTAGTTGGTTAGGGCGTCTTTATTCTCGGTTGATACAAGATAGAATCAAAACTTTTGGTTGAATTAACGGGATTAGAGATGATTTTTTCGAACGGATAGAACTTTTCCAATCGTCACAATATCGTTTACGAGTTCGTGGCTTGCCAAGTCCGAAAACCTATGGAATTAATGAAAACAATCTCGGTGAAATTGCAGACAGACAAGCCTGACCTGGAATAATGATTGTTTCGAGAACAGCACGCCAGATTTCTCCGGAAACCAATTGTTGTCGGCAGAATTGTTACGTCAGGAGATGGATTTCCTTGTTGAGACAGCAAAATGAATCAAAAACTTCGCGGAGCAAACGTTTGTTGAGCTCACGAGAGGTAGGATTGGAGAAGAAATGATTAAACATACGAGATTAGCAACTTGCGTTTGGTTGTCAACACGTTCGGACCAGTGGACAGAAGTTGTTGAGCCCAACAAAAACCTCGGCTTCACACATAATAGTGAAACAGCCAATCCTTGTCGTGAACATTACCGGTAGTTCGACAAATGCAATCTGCTAAATCAATATTTTCATGTTTACAAATCAGAAGTTGACATGTCACTGCTGATGATGCAAAATGGTTTAAAGTAGAAAAATGCATTTCCGTGAGCGTATTCTGGAAGACACGGTTGACCAAGTGCAAAATGAGACATCGGATTATTGGATTTAGATTTTAGCGTCAGCTTTCGAGGGTGATAAGTAATAAAGAAGTTGTTTGGTGGGTTGAAATTGGTTTATGCGTGTTGCATGGTAAACACATGCATCCGTCAGAAATAGGTTAGCAAAATAGGAAGACTGAGGAGGGTAATGCACACGTTCTACATTTTCACTCTCAGTGTCAGTCTGAATGTTCTGGGAATGTGTGCACACGGTCAGTCAGCTAGACGATTCATGAAATTCGTGAACGGTGTTTAGGCTTAGGCACCCTTGCTTTCAAAATCTCCCGTCCATCTTCATGATGTTAGCGTTCAGCTTTTTTTTCTTTTCTCGCGTGACAGTCATTCGTCCGTCTCAATCGAACGATGCTTGGAACTAGCAAGCAACGCCGGAACAAATCAGTATTACCATAATAGTTGAACTGGACTGACAAGGTCAACTATTGGGAATTTAGTCTTGTTGAGTGATAGTTATTGTGTGCTGTTCTGCTTCTTGCTAGCCTACTCAATTTTCAGTACAGTTGGCCGGGTGCTTCGCTTCAAACATTCCGAAGGAAGAGCGATTGGTGGTACTCTGTAGTAGGCGATAAATGCATCTTCAGGCATAACAGCTAACAGTGCCCCCAAGGGATTAAGGATGCACGACAACAAGCGCATTCGTTATCTAAAACGTGATACATGACGTCCATATCTTGTGAATTTTACTGCTTAGTCGTTTGGCGTTCAACATCGTGTTGCCGTTTCCTTAAAAGCAACGTTAATATCGATTCTGTTGGTCTGTCGATTTACGTGTTATTGTTAACACGTAACGGTAATTTCTCATGCATCCATGTCGCTCTCTGATTGCATAATTTTCTGCCCAACTGGAATATCCTATTAGATTTGGAAGTCGATCGATGTATCGACTTGGTCCTTTTGCCTCCATCCTGAGTTTTTTTGTCACATGATGTAAGTCGTAAATATTTCATTATTGTTACTCCTCCAGTTACCCACTGACTTCTTACAATACACTGTGACGCCATGACATCGCGAAATGTTCAACGTAAAAAATATCTTGGAGAATTGAAAATTTCCGTCTCACTCAGGATTTTCCTTTTGTCACACTTTGAACTCTTATCTCTTCCAACCCGTCTAGATAAAATAACGATCGAAATCGGAGCTAGTCAGGTCCAGGTTATTGTTAATGTGAAATGTGAAAAGAACCAATATTTGCTCTGATCAAGACCTCTCATTGTGATGAGAATTTGTGTCTCACATAATAGGAAATTGCCAATTTCGAAATTAAGAGAGCAAATCATTTTTCGCGTGAGTTACATATCCGATCAACCGTTCAATTGTAATAATAACGTGTCATTGTTCTATTCTTGACTGTTATTGCTAGTTCAATACTACACGTGTGCGAGGTCTCCCACCTGCGCTCACTAGTGAACTAATGCAAGTAGATACCAATTCTCCATCATTAGAAACGGAGGTCATCAGAGAGATAGAATTTCTGAAAATCCATGAGGTGACCAAGTGGGCGGGGCTATTTCCTCCTCTTTCATCCTTTTTTCAAGGACAGTGGCGAACTGGTAACATCGAAGTTGACAAAACTCCTCGGGTCAATCTGTCGAACAGAATACAATCCTAAGGACTAGTGTGAGTCGGTGATTGTTCCAATTAAATAGGTACTTAATAGATCTGCATGTGAAAATCACAAAGGATTTAGTTTGATGAGTATCATATCGCACGCAGATGTCGATGTGGCTCAATGGCGCAGTCAGTAATGTTCTTCCATTCATAATATTTCCTTTCCAAAATGGTTCTTCAACTTATTAAGTTGGATTTGATCTTTCACTATTCCTCTTCCATCATTTTCGTGAACAGGCGATGGCATGAAGTGATAATCAAAAGCTGAGCACGTTTGTAGAAGGTTAACAGTTGTAAGGACTAAGCTAGATTGTTCATTCCTAAAGTGATTTGATAAATTGACAGATTAATAGCCTTAACGCTCAATACATACATGCCAGCTTGTCAATCCACAAGTCGTTGATCTGGTCCTTGGTAGAATTCAAACTCTTTCTATCTTATTGACTATGAACTCACAAAAATTGGCATGCCAATTTGCTCCGGACATTTTACATATCGGCCCAGGTTGGGTGAGAATGTGGTAGATGATTGCCTGTAGTATCATGTACTTTTGACATCAAACGTTGATAACGTTTTCAAGCCCAACTGATTCATGTAGTTACCAAAAATAGGCTGAATAGATCTCGAGGAAAATAAGTATGATATTACGCAGGTTGTAATTGGCTGATGACACGGTCCCCGGGGGCATCTCACCATATCCTTGCATGTTCAAGTCGAGAGATTCGGACATTCTGGCGAGCTTGCGGAGAGGAATGATCCTGTGCGCAACGAAATAATAACCATGGTTCCCGCTCTCTTGTCATAGACGGTCGTTCTTTTTGGATAGGGGATGGGATATGGGATCGTCTTGTTCAGCATTTTACTATTTTTGGTAGTTTCTCACCTCCATGTGACCAGTCCGTGTGCAACGATTCGTATACGTTAAAACTGTCCGATATATATATATATGTATATACATATATATATATCACCAATAACCGGCAGCTGATATACTCTGATCACAAATCCACAAATGATTTCCTTTTTTCCAGGCGCTGTATTTGATAGCCACAAACGGGAAACCACATTTCCGCAAAGATCACTTAAGTCCGGAATTGCTAGACTTTTTGGACTGTTGTCTGGAGGTGGACGTTTCGAAACGTGCCACAGCGGCTTCATTGCTCACTGTAAGTTTGCTGTCTGTTCCCGTCTCGATCTCGGGTGATTATTCTAAATTCCTACTGATTCATCTCTGTACAACTCTCATTTCATTTCTTTCATTTTACCATTCTAAATTTGCTGTGAATTCTAGCAGTTTTTGCGTGGCACCTCAGCCTTGTTTTTCGGCTCTCAGTGTTTTCGGACTGATGTGAACAACGTCGATTGTTGTTGTTGTCGTTGTTGTTGAACTTCATCGTTTAGGATAATCATGCTAAGAGTTGGCTGGACGGATTCCAGCGATTGCTTCACTTCCGGTGTGAGAAAAATGTCTCAGGGATTAGTACTAAGATGACAAGATTGAGTAACCACGTGCCAGTTGGAATTCGCGATCCGCAGATCCGGAAATTCTGATCGTTCGTAGAGAATAGTTTGCTATAATCCATTTCACTGCTACATTTTGGGCGGTTATCTCACTATCTAACGATGTTCGTTAATTTGGATCGACAACGCCTGGGATATTCTAGAAAGAATTTGATGTATTCATGCTGTATACCTTGCTAAATTTGAAACGTTTCAATGTCGGGATGCCATGCAGTTCGCCTTCTTACGATTCGCTGAAATACACTTGATGTTGGGATCTGCTTCAAAATGACATAGTTATCAAACGAAGCTTAATTATTCTTCTTCTTTTCAATAGAATAATGTAGAACACCAATCGACTGCCAATCGGCTTTAAAATATTCCGATCCGAGGACTTTTGTCTTCAACGTGGACGTGGTTGTGTCCTATGGCTACATCCTTGAATCGTCCCGTAGCTCGAATGCCCATTACTTTGTTTTCCGTTCGAAATGGGTGTATCACTTTAATTCTTTTATTCAGCAACTTTATGTTCTCGTATTTTCTTCTAAATCTTACACCACAAAGACAGCAAATCAAAACGAGATTTAGAAAGCAAATGAACATCTTACTAATACATGATGTGGCTTGTGCACAACAAAATGGTGGGCATACTAATGGGATTTCTATTAGCTATTTATACTACTCATGAGTAGCGATGCAAATTGTCTTCAGTAAACGAAGGCATCCACTGATGCAATAGTTAGCGGAACGATGCACTTGAAATCACTTAGTCTTACATTCTGACTTTAATGCACCATTTATTTTCGTTTCCTAATTTCAGCATCGATTTATTGTGGACAAAAGCAAGCCTGTCCATTCTCTTATCCCGTTGATACTTTTGGCTCGGGAACAGATTCGGTCGAGCACACCGTAGTTTCGAACTCAGCCACTAACCATTGGATCCGCCGAACTCAGTTGAAAAATCCAAACTTTTGTCGGACTCTTGATTGAGCCTTTCATTTAGCCTCGACTCCCTTCCGTCTCCGTATTAGCTTCATGCCTCCCCTTTGTTTGGCTTTGTATATAGCTCTCTCCCTATCCCTATTCCTCTCTCTCAGAGACAGGTGTCCTCTCCCCCCCAGAACCTATCCGTCTCACTGTCCCCACTCACTGGCCAATTTATTTTTTGTCCTTCCAACACACTTACATTCACCTGACCCTTATCACATTTGCATTGGACGATTTGCCGCCAAATAAACTCAAAGCCGCGCATTGAGGAAAGCTGCCTCTTTCCAAGTCTACTCCGTACGCAAACTGGATAAAATGAGAACTAACGTTTTTTTCAGATACTCGTTTATTTTCGGTTTGGTCTGATTTGATTCAGTTAATCTTGCATTCCTCTGATTTGATCCCCTTTTTCTTCTCCGATTGTTTTCGGTTTTATTTACTTTCTGTGATTTCCATTTGATCAATGTTTGGTTGATTGATTGATTGATTGATTGATCAATTACCCAATAGACTAGTTCATTGTTGCTATAATTATGGTCGCATTTATTGCTCATTACTTTTCTCCCACAAACACATTTCATGCCGTTCGGCTAACCCCTAATCCTCAACTGTATACACACACACACGCACGCGCGCAAACACGTGCTTCTTCCCTCTTACAAACAAACTGCGCCCGCTGCCTCAGTCGAGTTGCACATATACATGCATTTCGAATCCTTGTTTTTTCACTTGTGTTTACCCCTTCCCCCATCACTCTCTCTGCGTGACCGTTTACTATGCACCCATAGGTACTGATTGTTAAATACGGTCAAGTGCGCTTTTCAATCGTGATGGACAATCCGAGTGACGTTTTACGTGGATAAGAAAGATGCTTTTGAACAGTAATCAGTATCAGCTTGGAATTTGTTTTCTTCAAATTGTCCATTTGGATGCATCCCTCGATCATCCCATCCTCACGGATCATGTCATTCATATCCAAGCATAATATCTTTGCATGTGTGAATCGAGTTTGTTTGCTTACTTCTGCTTCCTGATCTCATTTCCGTTTTGCCAGCTCTTTTTATCCCCACGTTAGTTCCATCTGGATCGGCCGATTACTTTACAAATCATCGGTTTCGGCGATCCTACTAACTGTTTTCACTATGGTTTCTTCTTTTAGTCCTTAATTCCATCAAGCGCGCTAGCAATCATATGCGAATGCGAACAAATCCAGATTTGCCAAGTGTGGGAGAGAGCGAGAGAGATAACAGTGATTGAGGCTTGAAATGAATCAAACGTGCAATCTGTTTGGCACAAAATCGTTTTCTTTTGTTGTGAAAACAAAGTTATTGGAAGAGTTTCTCCTCGTTATATCAGATACCTATTAGATTCTCGCTGAGATATCCATTCTCAAAGTTTCATCTTCGTCCCATTCATTCCGCACTACATTACTCACACTAATAATCAGTTCAGTGTGGCGTGCTTCCTGATCTCACTTTGCTTGCACTCGTTGAATCTGGATTTTGGCCTCATATGTAGGCAGACATGCACACACTTACCGGCGATCGATCGTTGTGACGTGCAGACAAATGCCGGATAGAGTGAAATGCGTTCAATTTGCCGGTGTATTTTTGTGCGTACTTGCTCTTCAAGGTGCTTACATTTCGATAGAAAACGTTGGACTCTACCGAATGTTGACAAGGAAAACATAAACTGTCGAAGAAGTGTTGCTTAATCACGAAAAAAATGCCATGGAACTCGGCTGAGACACATTCTCGATTTTTCACGGTATGTGCCGAATCAGGTACAGCCGAATTTCTATGGCTATCGATTCAAGAGAGTATTGAATGAGAAGCTGAAGTTGTCCTTGGTACACCATCATCCAGGGATTGTGTATTAGCTTTCTACGCGCAGACGCATTCAGACCAGGCAGTATAATAGATTAATAGTTCAAGAATTTGAAGAATATACCGTCAATTAGTGATAGTCTTGAGCAAATTTTTTTAAAAAATAACTGAGAAATGGTAATGAAAAATCGAAGACCTAACTGGTGGCCACATTGGAGATGGTACTCTGTTTAATGTTGAAATTGTAACCTAATACAAGATGTGAGATGACTACCTCCGGTTTTTTGTCCATGATTATCTCTAAATGTCTAACGTACTCTACGCTGGTAATCGTTTCCGTGTTACCGGAAGATAGATGAGATGAGTGAGCAGATAAGGGTAGAATGAATTGTCGTTAAACACATTGTGATTAGTTAAAAGTCAAGCAAATTGATGTCGGAAAAATCACAAGTGAAAGGTAAGTTGTTGGCCAATCTATGAAATTATTCTTTTTTTCAAATGCTGCCTGATGTAGTGGAACATCATCAATACGCTGAAAAAGGTGGGAGAGAGAGAATTAGACGACGCATTGCCGATGTAAGTGGGAAACAATCCGGTTTTCTATCGACTGTTCGTTTCTACCCGATTGATTCCACTAAGTTCTGTTGGCAAAATGATCAAAATAGCTATGCTAATAGGGTCATGTGAACCAATCAAATGTACCCCAATTTGTGAATTTGGATGGGATGTGGAACAGAGTCGAAAGTAGACGATCTGTCTAGGAAACTGCAACTTGCCGATTTTGATGACAAATCTAGAAATGTACACGCTTGACAAATAACAAAAATGGCAACATTCTAAGTAAATTTGTCAAATGGATAAGAACGCACTGAAAGGGTCATCCGGGAAAATGTACGCGCTCGTGTACGGCACTTTCGGTCAATTCGAGACCAATGTAGGCCGTGAAACAGTGAAATTGCCCGATTTGAGAAATGAGAATGCAGATATCGGCTTTAGCGATTAGGAATAGAAAATAAGTCTAATGATCAGTTAGTAAAAGATAAAGAAAATTCTCGGTCCAACTCAATACTTTATCCTAGGGGAGACTAACATTCATATTGTTCTTGATGTTATTTTCGTAAGAGCTTACATATCCACTGGGGGAGTAGTGATTTGTCATTTTACGGAACATGTAATCTAAATTTCATTGTATTACTGAGCGAGAGCACCTTTTTTCTGCCTTTCTGTGCAGTGTTTCTTACAGGTTGCCATTTCCTCCCAAAGTGGAATCGAAATTCTTGCTATTATAGCACTTAGAAGTTAGTCGATGAACGATGTGACAATTCGTTAACATTTTGTCGGCCCCGGAATCTTTACAAATGCATGCTTCGTCCCCCTAAGAATTTCAACAATTCGGTAAAGGTATATCCGTCTCAAAGCAACAAGCTTTTGAGCAGACAGCAAATATCGAAAATCTTATTGACCATCCACATGACAATACTTGACAATGGCATTTACTAAATATTGCAAAGTGAAACCAGGAGATGCGTGCAAAAGATTACTTTGGTGAAGAATGACCCGGTCATGTGTTGAGTAACGCCCCCCCAAGTTTGAATTCGGTTAATTATTTGATAAAGGAAAAGCAGATCCGGAGTTTTCTTTGATCATTGGAAGCAGACAATTTTAACGTGTTCAAACAGTCTTAAGTAATTTCAGAGGAAATTATTCAGTGCTTATTTCAGGTCAAGTCTGTTGTCGTTGTAGAAACCCAAGGAGCTATAAGATCAAATGCAAAGTAGGACGGAGTCGATGCACGATTGAAATTATCTAGGGCAATATGGACGTTATCTTTCAGTGTGGAAGTTTGGTTGGCAGATTGATAAATGCAGAATTGGTCCAGCTATGACGAGTGCTCAAACTCAATTGGATCCGAACCCACGTGCGTTGTACCAGCTTAGCTACGAGAGTACTTCGAAAGTTGTTCGAACCTCTCGCTTAGGGATCAATGTTTAACCACGAAACGCTCATCATGGTCGATGCCATATGCTTGTGCAATTTGAGCGGCAAGCCCGTCCATCGTTCGGTTTGACTTTATCACTCAGCTGGTAGAACACACGCGGTCCAAATGTGTGGGTTCAAATCCCGCTGACCTCGAAGACTTTGGTCAATTCTGCCGTTTACTAAAGAAACAAGAGATGCTAGCTAGATTCAAACCAAACATTTGCATTATTCATCCAAATGGGTAGATATTTAGCGACACCTATATAGCCAAATGCAACAATAATATAGTTAACGCGAAGATATGTTCTTAAGGGGACTAAAGTTGTCAGCGTTTCACGGTAAGTACAGCCTTATTTCATTATAGATTCTGATCAATTCACATTAGATTCGGGTGAAATAGGGAGCAGTTGAGCTACCTATTGACGCGTCATTCATTTTGCATCTGGTACACGTATAGGTGTGATCAGGTTTTTCACTTGTGAACGTTTATGCTATGTTGAGCTACAGTGTAGTCGGTGAAGATTTCCAACGGCTTCCATTGGCCCAGGGTGATCGTCTTAGTGCCCATTCAGTTTTCAGACGACGCTTGTTTTGCCAACCAAAGAAGAAGTATATATCATCATTGTGGTAACATATTAGAAAAAAGTAAGCAATTGATTGGTTTCGAGGATATACAATTAGCCCCGGGGTTGCATTGTCTAGTAAGTTCGTCGCCCAGTTTCCGCAAACACGACGAGACCAGCATAGATTTCGGCGAGTTGTCATTCCAATGTGTTGTTGCAAACAATTGTAGAACTATGATAGTGTTTTGCAAATTGAAGTCATCAAACAATCCGACGGAATTTTTTATACTCTGAATCTTTTAGGACGGAAGAAATAAAAATCTGTGCATTCAAGGCGATCCGCGACTAGACTGTGAGCTTTGGGATGACCTAATATTAGGCAGCAGAGAGGAAATGTGCATCGGGAATAAAAACAAATGGAAAGATTCCATCCTGTGGAACATTCTTGGTGGAAACATGAATAGAAGTATTTTTACTTTTGTATTTTGTAGACTGTTTGTCTAGTTGAAAAATAGTTTTGTAAGAGTTCGATGGTTGAAGATTGAATACTAAGGTCTGAGAGAATTTCACGAGGTTTCTGTCTGTTAACGCTGTTGATTGTCTCGCTGAAATCGACAAAGTAGAATAGGCAGTATTTCAATCTCTTGCGCGAAAAACACGCAACATTTATGGCCCATGCGGGCAACGTTATGTAGGCAGTGGCCAAATGGAAAAGTTAACGACATTGAAACGTGAAGGTTGCGGGTTCGAATCCTCCCACCGCCGGTCAACTTCCTCACTTGGCAGGCCGCGGCCCCCTTCCTGAATACCGATGTACATTGTTGTTTCATTAATAAAGGGAGTAAAAGATAAAAGATAAAGTGGAGAACGGGAACGAGTGCAAACAAAATGAGACGGATTATATGATGCTAAATTTCTCAGAAAGGATCTGTTGCAATAGCTTCCCAAATGCCTTCAAAATTGTCGTATTGTACGGTAGGTTTATGTAAACTAAGTGGTTTATATTTCAATCGACATGAAAGATTATAGAAAGGGATCAATGTACATCATAAAACATTAGCATTATAGGCGTGTAAGCAAATAAACGGCGAACATTAGGCGAAACATTTCCGTTATGGTAGCTTGAACGCAAATACGATAAATACTACTACGAGAACGAGCAAGTTTGCACTTTGAACGAGTGGATGCATGGGAATGACAGAAAGACAGATCACTTTGTAATGCAAGGATAAAATGTGCAAGAATTTTTGTGGAAAATTTTCCGCAGTCCTTCAGCAGGAGAGTAGGATAGAAAGAACACGTCGATCGGCAATAGAAGTAATTGACGGTTTACTTTGTGTCAAAATGTCTCAGTCCAAGGATTTGAAAAGATAGATGACATATTCGTTTGAAAAGGTCAAAGATATGGGCTCACCTTTGTAAATTGGTGCAAATTGTAATACTGACGTATTTTGCAAATTTGGCCTCGGAATCGAGGATGGTATCAGTTATCGAATGTGTGCTTGAAAAGGACGAGCGTGAAAAAAGGTAAAAGTGCTGTCAAAACATTTTATGGTTTCGAATATCGAGCAAATTTCTTGAGCCTTGAGAACTCCTTTTGACTGAAAATTGGCTGATAGATTACAATTTCATTCGCATATTCGGGAAAGTGAACAGATAGATCAGTAGACGGAATAATAAAGCAAGTAGTGAAGAGCTAAGGCAAAAGAACAGCTCCTAGAAGAATATCGGTGTTGTTACGTAAGGAATTGGATAAGTTATGGAGGTGCATACAATCGGCCGATACTTTGCCCAGACTCCTTTTGGCACTGATATAATTGAGGTCGTTCTCCAACACTTGGAAACTGCATGACAGTGCAGACATTGGTTAGGTGGTTTGTTCGAGAAAAATAAGACGTTGGGAGCAAAAAGGATTTGTAATTTTTTTTATAATTACACCCCCTATATCTAGGACACTCAGATCATAATGAACAATCAAATAATCATTTTTTGTTTATTGATTCTGCATGAATAGCAAATTTCTGCGGCTAGGAACAACCGATATTATTGATATTATTGAACTACCATCAGTCTTTTTATTCTAAATCTTCGTGAAAATTTAGCTGTCAGGTTGTCGATCGACACAAGTAAGTCTGTTGTTGAACTAAGATGCCTTTGCACATGCACACAGATACCTCATGCACTGATGAGTATGAGTGGGCGGATGATATTCTAATGATAAATTTGACATTTCAATGAACACCGAACGCATCTTCGTACTAGGCCAAGTAGGTGTGGACCTTTTGGCCGGATGTTTGTTGTGTTCGAAGTGATAGATTATTCACGTGTAATAGCGATGGAATCTGCTTGAGAGTCAAATCGTATCTAATTGTTCTAGATATTGTTGCTGAACGTTTATCAAATGTACCGGAGACTATGACGAGACCAAATTCGTTTAGTTTCCTGATGCGTTGAGACCACCACTTTGTAGCAGTCACATGAGATCTATCGCACTTCAAGATAAATTTTCGAAGAGAATCACATTGACCTGGGAAAATTAAATTTCGAAATAGGATTTGATTTCAGGGCTTGTCCCGAGGACAAATTTCATTTCCATTAGTCTCGCCTCATTGACCACCTGTTATCTCACGATCCCAGTGCAAATACCGAGACAGACCTCAATTCGTAAAACGTGTACTGGCAGATGGATTGACAAACAATCTGGCAGTTCGTGAAAGACTAACAAGACACGCGAAAACCGATTGACATAATTGCTCACTTTTGACTGTCCATGAATTTGGATTGGTGAATGCATTTCCATCATCCAGTATTAAGAATTCATACGTCGACCTCTCAAAGAGACCACGAAAGTATTGCAGAAATGAAGTTAGATAAATTGCCTCCATGCATAAATTAGCAATTCAGTTCAGTAGACCGAAACAGTTAGTTTCATGAGCTTCTAGCCAGGACCCCTCAAGCGTATCTGATTGTGAAACGGATTATTTATAGGAAAAATACGGAATGGGGACCGCTAATTTCCTCGTTATATTTATATTTGTATTAATATTTGTAGAATCGATTTTTTTCCTTGACAGTTTGGAAACGAAAGGCTGGTGGAATCTCCTGGTTCGTGGTAAAACGATAGTTTTGTGTTTGATTAGGCATCTCGGTTTTGACCAATCAGCCATCGAATGAAACAAACTGAGCTTCTAGACCTGTTTTGCACTATTTTTCATCTGTTCGGATGAAACCTATACCATTTCTTCAAAGATGTTCTGTCTTCTGCTGAGGGCTGCCAGGTGGGAAGGTCGATCGAGGGTGGAAGAATCCAAATTTGTAATTTTCATCTGGGAACACCACGATCCTGGCTATTGGACCTCCGTCAACCTAAAAATGTGCAAGAATAACGCATTTGTATAATTGTAAACCAGGAAACATCACCGTTTAATTTTAAAATCTCTGGACACATACTAAAAAGGAGAGTACGAGCACAAAGCGAACGAAAAGGGCAATCGACCCCGTAGCACGAACCATTCAGAAGCAGTCACTTGAAGAAGTAACGACAACCATGTCAAAAGCAATCCCAACAGGCAAAGACCGTGGTAGGAACAAACATGAGCAGCAGAACCAGGAATCAGATAAACAGCACGACTCCTCCAGCTGAGGGCGACAGTTCCAGTTGTCGCTCAGGCCAATCGGATCAACACAGTCAGATAGAGGTCCAAAAGAACGGTTTGAATCAGTCCGTGAATGCTCAGCAAGTCAGTTGATGGATCTCGCATGAGCGTGGTCTGAGAAAAAAACAATATACACACCCGAGAAAAGTCTGGGATCTATGAATTGTTTCGCTTAGCATCAAATCTGTGAACCACCGATTTGACCATATTCTCTTCTACATTTTGTTAGCCATTTTCAGATTTTTTCCTCACATTCATTTGGAACTCGTTAACATTCGTTTGTACGGATGTTCAGTAGTCACGACTGTGCACTCTATCAAAAGATGTGGGAAATTCGTGCTATTGTTCTATGAAAAGGTGTGACACGATCCAATTCACGGATGTCGTGATTTCTCAAGATACAGATCTTGCTGTCAGAATTGGAGTGGCAATGCCACGCGAAACTCATGCATTTCGTTGACACATTAATCATGAGCTTAACAAATCTGTATCACCACGTCCGTATAGAAGACAGTAACATTCCTCGTGAACATTAAATTCTTTGTTGTGGAAAGTAAATGAAAGAGTACTGTCCTATCTATCGGATCTGTTTTCTCGTCAGACTACCAATCAGTAATATCAGTGGGCACGAATATGAGAATTTGTATGGGATTATTTGAACAAACGTATACTCCACATGTGCTGATTGAATCACAGCTTCTCCCAGCGCTTCGTTATGTCTGGCTGACAATCTGTGATCAATGCGTCCTATAGGATGCCCTATTTCGAAGCTTTCACTATTTTCTCATCTTCTCTCTTCGTCCTATCAAAATATGTTTCATCCGGGAAAACTGTCTCGGCATTCTTGGATATCTAACTTTTTCTCCCCGTTTACTCCCCTTTCTCGCTACTTTTCCAATCCTTCCTTCTATACTTCTCCCCTCTCCTTCTGCCTGCTTCTTTGTCTAATTGATATTTTTCCGTGAAACGATTACTCACCAGTCAACTGTCTAAGTCTTTTTAAGCAGATCAATTTATTAATTGAGCTCAGCTTTTCTTGAGGACACTGAACGATTCGTCATTGAACATGACTCAATACCCCGAACCAACTAAATGTCCTGATCAGAGTTGGCTTTCACGATGTGGTAACACAACCATTTAATTTGTAAGGACTAACTGTCCATCCTCATGCCAGATCGGCAGTGCAGTGTTAGATTATATTTCCATCCATCTGTGTGAGCTCATGTGATGCACGATTCAATTCTGTCCTAGTTATTGCACACGGAGCGTAAGATGACAGGTTGCAAAATATCGGTTGATGATTGATGTGATCAACTGGCCAATAAGATGCGCCGAATACCAGCGAAATTTACCATGGAGATTCTTATCAAAGATGAACTTATTTTTACCAAACTTAAGTCCGCAGTTCGTCAATTAAATTCTGATTTTTTTTCAGAACCTAATATTGAAGAGATACGGAATTCGGTATCGGTTCTTCTGTCTATTCTTACTGTCTGATGCGGAGCGTACATGTTTGTGCGCGTTCGCCAAGTGGAATGATCATTCCCAATTCATACTAATTAGCTACTGATTTAATATTGTCGAAACCAAGAAAAAACTTGACTTGTCGCACCATGTTCCCAAATCAGTGATCACTTTGTACAGGTCTCCCGTGTATGTAATTCTTTTGCTTTTTTACTACTTTTCTTACTGATGTTTCGAATTGAAGTCCGAACCAGGACTTGCCATTAAACATGCCCATCAAAAGGGTATCAGGCTATTGTGAATCTAAATTTGGCGAGATTGAACAACGTTAGGCGTCGTAAAATTCGTCCAAGTTCCTTCTTCGGTGGAATTTCTCGCCGCTGGCAAAAAGGGGCACTTTCCTCGCTTCCTGTCATCATCCGAATCCAAGTCCAGTCATCGGAGAATCCCATTTCATCTGTTACCCTCCCATAACAGACTAATAATGACATTACTGGTTCATGTTTATCCTCCGATCCTATCGTTGCATTCCAGATCATCAGTGCCTTCTGTTATGATTGAACTACTCGGTTGTACTTGAAAATGTCCAGCAAATACAGCCAATTTAGACTTCCAAGTGGATGGAAGCAGTGACGTTTAAAGACAGTAGAACATTCAAGATTAGTATGTTTGTGTGTATGTTTGTAAAAGAGGGAGATTGATGCTTTCAATGACTGTCCATCAGATTTCAATCTCAACACGCAAACATTGGGTCCTTCGTGCAGCATCAAAGTTGAGTTCTGTCTTTAAAATCGGTCAGGAAACCCATTCGTTCTGAGAAGACCTGACTCGGTGGTCCAATTAGACTGAAGTGAACGCACTGTAACTGAGGCTGTGAGGCAAATCTGACCGTCAATGAAGACGACATCTGAGCAAATCTGGCCCGCTAATTACCTTCCGCCTAGAGGGACTCGGCAGTGTATGAGAAACATACAGACCTTCCACGCGAAATGGCCCGAGTACATGCCCTGGGGTGCAATGATGGACATGCATCACTGATGAGTACAAATAAGACCGGAACGCGAATCTTGGTCTCCCCGTGGGTATTATCAATCAGATTGATCTGAGATGTGTTTATAGTGAAGTCCGAAAATCAGGTAGTCAGTAGAACATTGGTCCTTATCTTTGGCAACACACAACGACGAACCAGCAGTTGAATGGTTTATCGATCCATACCGGAGCATATCATATAGGACAGTTCGAACAAGATGAACTTTTCGTTGCGGACAGATAGGTATTAACAACAAGAAAGTCATACTTAAGGCTTGGCCATTCACAAATCGGCTTATTTTCGGTATTTATCGTCACCATTCGTGAGGACATCTGTGTGTGAATGTTGAGGTCACTTGGGGGCTACTGCAGACCAGTTGGTATTAATTACATTGGCAGACTCCTTGTATAACTTGCTTCTAAAAGAAAATTTTTGCGTCTGACCAATCATGCATCAGAAACTTTTATTTCTAATCATCTTCTGTCACTAGTTGGATTCATACCCACTTAGTTTCGGATAGAATCCAGTTTACAATTTGTATTTCTACGTGTTTTTTTTGAATCACTAATGAAATTTCCAAATGTTTATCAAAGGTCTTATCCAACTTTCTGGTCCATTTTCGGCAACCCACTTGTTGAATGTTGCGGGTTGTCTTAGAAGCTCACTTTCTATTTTTTCGTCAGATATCACTAGCTCTCCTGATTGGCGTGCAATATTGGTGATATTGATTGATCATGAGCTTTCACTCCGGTCCAGGAGACTTGTTCCTAAACATTAACCAACTGTTAGATAAAGCCTGTACGGCAAGTCAGGCGCCAATTTCATCGATCCGTCCACAACGAGAAATTTAAGGCGGGATTGAGACGATTAACAAACAAGAGATATAGTGACTGAAACGAATTCAATGTGGACGTCACATTCGGCTGTCACTTTTCCCAATTTGTTTTTCATCATTCCAGGAGTTTCTAACTTGTTTCTTAAACTGATTTCAAAAACGAAAACAGTTGTGAATGAGAACTAAATGATCTGCTATACAACCCGTGTAGCGTGGACGAACTAACTCAAATTCGAACGGGAATTTTGGAAATGTTATGTGTTGGAAACATTTTGGTCTCGCGTGAACTTCTAAGACTGAGTCTTGACAACTTCCTAATAATGTGAAATAATATATATCTGTCTCATATCTACATCTACTAGGCAATGGATAAATGTTATTCGTTCGGGTCGAACTGGTCTTTTTCTCAGTTTTTCATTGCCTCCGGCGACCAGCGGTGGTCAAGTGAACAAAGTCGTGGTGTACGGGCGTGAAGGTTGCGGGTTCGAATCCTCTCACTGCCGGTCAACTATCTCACTTGGAAACTCTCTGATAAGTGCGGCCTTCTTCCTGATAAAAGGATGTACAATTGCCCTTCCATTAATAAAGAAATTAATACATAAAATATCTGACAAAATTAACTTACCCCCCCATATTATCGCAGCTATCGCAAATCGTTGGGGACGCATGGACAACAGGTAATTCATAACTGACCAATTACTTGACATAGTCAGTCATTGGAATTTGGAAGTTCAATGGACCATAGACTGTTCCTTTTTGTTTTTGGATTAACCCTGCATTGACGCAGTTAGAGCTTAGTGCTTTAGAATTTCTAGAATATGTAAACAATGCTGACAGTAATATTCGAATATTGTGTTCAAGAAAAATGTTTTAAAGAAAAATCTTACTTTCATGATGGCGAATATCATAGATTCCAAGTGTTTCGGACGCGCTATCCGCCTCGAAAGTAGTACATTTTTTGCCATAAGAATAAGCTAATTCATTATGGTATTTGCGGAAGATCCCTCGTGTGACTGTAACGGTTATTATTAAACTATCAAATGGGGAGTCGACCGACAGCGAGAAGTAATGGAATTCGCGATCTTTGTATTTAAACATGCCGATACTAACCGGTTGACCGGTGCAAGTAGAATTGATTGATCGATCTATCGATCGATCAACTGATTGATTACATTCCAACAATGTTTTCATCATTTCCGATGTTGCCATTAGTTCGGTTTTCGTGTCGAATGACTGTGTGCCTGTATCATTGTGCAATTCTAGCCCTGTTTGATTCATAACAAGTAGACCGGCAGACACGTGACATTTTTCCTACCTTCCAGTCTCCAACTTTAAGGGCACCACTGTCAATGAACTTCATATCATACCGGCTGATGTTTCACTCCAGTCTTTTGCTACACCACAGACGGATCAAATTAATAACAAATCTGACGAACGTTTCGTGCTTATTGAATGATTTGTGATGTAGCAAGCAAGGTCGTCTAAACCTCTAATCCGGTGTCGAAATTCGGCTCGTCACGATATCAAATAGGGTGTTTTTTGTTGTTACACTGTGTTACAGTGTGCTAAGCAAGAAAAGCCCGAGATCAGTGACAGTCAAAAGGTGGTTCATGAAAAATCCTGCGTGAAGCAGATCGTTGTTTTTAAATAAAAATCTGGGATTAAACAATCAAGATGACAGAAGACAATCCATATTTGGCACATCTATCCTGCATCAATGACCTTTCCGCTTCAGAGTCAAATGATCATCTCATGATGTCAAATTTTATGCTATTTACTCAATAGTTTCAACGTCCTTTTCCGTTCCGACCACATTCAAATCCTTATCGGTCAACTCTTTGGTAACTTTGTAGTCGTATTCTGTATGCGTATATGAGTTGTAAAGTGTATCCTAGATGATTGCAAACATATTTTGAGGAAGGTTACCGAGGTTACTGTAATGTCTTCTAGTTGTGAAGACTCCCGGGCATTTCATCCATCTTAAATTTTCAATATTTCTGCTCCACGAAATTTCTTTAGAGCACACCCCATGTGCTTTCACTGTTGCGAGTAACTCAACCTTTTGCTTCTTCGGGAATTTATTTTGCATCCGTCCACATACGACAACGTGAAATGATGAATGCAGTCGTTTAGTCCTTCGACTTGGAACTAGCCCTGCGATTGACGTCCGCTTCCTTCGGCCGGCAGTAGCCAAGAGGATAAGACCGTGGCCTTTTGACCTGAAGGTCGCGGATTCGAATCCTCCCACCGCTGGTCAACCTCTCCACTTGGGAGGCCTTTGTTAGCCGCGGCCCCCATCCTGAAAATGATGTGCAGTTTTAGTTCATTAATAAACAAAGTAAATGGTAAAATACTTCTGATATCCGTATGATATACGGTCCAGAATGACCGGTTATCCAAAATGTAACCTCTGAGACTATTTAAATATGATAAACGGTGCTGGTAGCTTGAACTTCTGTGACTCAGCGGGAAATTGGAACCCGGAGCATTCAGTACATGTAAACTTCGTGTTAATTTCCCAATAGGCATCACAAACCAGTTCGTGCTGCGTGAACATCCACCTACAAACTTACGGTCAATCAGAACTTTTGAAAGAATACTCCTGTGCTCCCATTGGTGTGATTGTCACCTTCAAATTAAACGTGATTCTCAAAGTGGTAACGTTTCCAGAACAAGCAAAAAAGCGGTATCAAATTTCGGCTTTCATTAGTCAATTAAAAATAATGACTATAGTGTAATTTTGTGTAATAATACGGAATTTGACCTGTACCAATAAGATGCGGAACTTTCCATACGCACCGGGCTGGTTCTGACCCTAACTCCGCAATGAAAAGTAACGAAAGGACCAGGATACCTAAAAAGACAGGTTCGTTCAAATTAATTTCTGATTAGTATGCGTTTACGTATCCCCTGGGCCAATAACGCTTCGGGAATGCTTGAATTTCGTGCCCCTGTCCAGCCACGGTTCTGACTGGCTAGTCGCATACGCGTAGGCTATAATGCGAATCTATTGGATTGCATCAAGCGATTTGCAAGTGATCTTGTCAGGATGGGTTAAAAAAAAATGTTGACGCCTTTTCGTGGACTAGGGAAGGAGGTAACTAGAATAATCAGACTGGATGTGACAATTCACCAAATAATTGTCGTTCATGTTTAGGTAGAAAAGTTTATATTGACCGCGGCCGAATTCGATAAATTTCGCAATCCGAGTGACAGGTATTCGTGGGCATTCAGGTGACAGAAAATGATTAATTCATCGTATTATTCATGTTCTAACAGAAAAACAATTCATCAGGTTTTTTTTGGTTTGAAATATGTTTCATGGAAACAGCGAAGAACGGGGGTAAGCCGTACGTAATACGTGAACCGCAATTCAAACGTCCGGCAAACAGATAAACTGTATCCGTCAGTAGAAAATCGAACAAGCAAAAAATTTCTTTTTATTCTTAAAACAAATAACAAAAAAGTTTGTTTTTTTGTTAACTCCAAACATTGGCGAGGAGAGTGATGGAACATTCGGACCAATTTTTTGCGACAGTTAACGAGATAACTCTCCCATTCGGAAGACAATGATTTTTTTCTCCAGCCTAATTCGACGGTACAGGGAATTTTCAGACATCCTGTCAAGCAAGTTTGAAAAGTTAGCAATTGGACCATTCGTTGCAATCCCCCGGTCTACGCCGATCGTACAATCAATAGGACTATTTATCACTTGATCAAATCGGTTTGAACAGAGTAGAAATGAACGAATACGTGGCACAAGGTCACTTTGATCGTGTGCGTACCGTGACCAGTGCCAATGTGTGAACACCTAGAGGCACGGATCGTTACATTCCGCTGTCCGGTATGCTCGAAGTCCAAAAACAAAGTACGGAACTGACTTGTTCCTTAGTCAAATTTCACGCGTGACCCCATTCCAAATTGTATTTTTACTGCGTATGCGATTATTCTTTCTTCTTAGATTGGTACTCAGTTCTAAAAGAACTGATAAGTCGGGCTACTCACTGAATTTTTAACAGAACTTTTCTTATATCGTTAAATTTAAAGAGTTACGAAGACAAGCGATGTCTGCGACGAAATTGAAGTGGTGATTCACTCCGATCCGCTTTCCTCATGATCCCAACCAATCGATCAGTGAATGTTGTTGTTGTGTGGATTAGTCTCGTCCAATTGTGGGCTGTTTTGATTTTAAATTAAGAGTAATTTTGTCCAATCTACAAATCTGGTTTGCTAAAATCGTTGGGGAAAACCTTCACGTTCAAGTTATCCTTTTTGTATGGTTCGTTTGTCTCGGTTGCAGTCTCTGAGTAGAAAGCTCCCAAACCCGTTGTCGGTCACCTGCCTACCATATCTGACCCAATGAGATCGTCTCTGATGCTATGCCACTCTTAATTTGAAAGTTGCGGTTTCCGGTCCCGTATCACAGTTTGACGAGCTTTGGTGTCCATGGGGTGAGTCTTTTATCATACACCCATGGAGAAAGCATGTAATAAAAAAATTGTTGTGGTTTGTTTTCTGACGGTCGTGAAATAATTTAAAAAACGATCATTCACGGGCCCCAATCTGTGGTGCTAAACGATCTCGAACGGCCGAATTTTACGGAATTCCCATCATGTTGCCGATAACACACAGCTGGACTACCGAATTTTACAAACATCAACATTAACAATAAACAAACCTCAAATGGTAGATAATTTTTTGGCAAAATTTACAAGTTACACCAACGTTTTCGGACAGATTTTCGTGAATTTCGCCGAAAGTAGTCCAACTGGCAGGAGCGGATTCAAATTACAGCTTTGAACTGGAAACCTACTCAGCGGAAAGCAGTCTGCGAACAAGTGTGTGGATCTGACAGAATTCAAGTCCATAAAGTATTGAATCAGACAACTGCCCGATCGAACGATATAGGACCAGAAAATCGGTTGATTGATCGGAGAACAGCTTATAATCACTTTTACTTCCTGTGGCGAAGATTGCATGAATCTTTCTCTCCAGGCAGATTCTCACGGTTCACTAGGAGAAAAAATATCTGAACTAATAGTTGATGGATGAATTTAATAGTCGATGACAAAGTATATTTACAGAGGCAGTTAAGGTGTGTAAAGTCTCCGACCTTGGAGGGACTCGAACCTGTGCATCTGAGCCACCCACGCATTTGCACCGTGTGTATTTTATACGAGATGAGTTAGGAAGCCATGTTTATCTAGTTAGGAGAGAGCGAAGAAAATACTTCCGCTAATTCTACTTCAGCCATGGGGCCAAATGAATTGGCGGACACAGGGTCTTGAATTTTTCTGTCACACCTTACTCGCTGGTCGGCTTAATATGAATCAAACCATTAAAGTTTCACCCTAAATCTGCTTCTGTTCAATTGTTGGGACAGTCTTTTCAAAAAAACTCATACTTTTGTCTCGTTTAAGGGTAAGACCGCGTGAAATGATCGGTGGATTACTGGTTGACCAACTTTTTTCGATTTTATTTGAGTTGCATGATTTGTTTTTACAGCCCTCCTGATTGGTCAATTTTATGCAGAATGCTAGAACACAAAATCGTATTCCGTGGTACCACGTGTGCCGCACGTGAATTTATCAGCATTTGTCTGATGGTTGTTCTTGCTTCTTTACTTGTGATTTCATAAAAACAGTGCATAAAAAGTGCATGTTACTAAAGTTAGAAACTTTTTACCACATCTCACCAACTTTGAAAATCTGACCTTTGGAAGTGTGGTGATTGAGCTTTATTTGGTGTGTTACGATGACTTTTGATCAGGGGTCAGTGAGAATTCAAACGTATCTTACGTGTTACATAGAAAACAAACTTTTCACGAAAATACGTTCAGATAACTCTGAGTTGAAATGGAATGAAATGTCAATATGTGACAAAAAATAACATGGAATCATAAAAGGAATATGGTTTTACTAAACTCTTATGCAAAATACACGCTCCGTTTAATCCACATTGTTATCGTATATAATGAAATAAGAAAGATTTCACTACATTTCGTTTATCGAAATTCAACCATCTGCTAATAATTTGCGAATAACGAATCTCACTGCTATTACCCTATACATGATCAAGTTTGTCTATTTTAATACTATCGTTTGTATTCAATAGTTTCGGTAAAATAGCTTCCGGCGATCTGGCGGCTCTTCGCCAAAACTGTGGCGTGGCACTAACCGCCTACATCCGAATAAGCTGCTGTCGGGAAAAATAGCTCGCCCAAGGCGGCAAACTGCTGATCGATACGTGTCAGCTTTCGTTTTTTTATCACGGTTAGGTTTTCATGTAAAATTGTACTTCCCATTCAAATTAACACGAGTGACCTTGATTTGAGAAAAAAAAACGTTTTAAAATGCCGTCTCCGTGTTTAAGCAAAGCCTGAAAAAGCAGGAAATCACTGTTTTGTTCCACTTACATTGGATTATCAGGCTGTCTGACTTGGGTTCCAAAACCCCGGGGACGAATAAATACTTTCATTTATCACAACTCCGCAGCACCAACGCAGTAAATGTGGCGCGTCTTGGTCCCTTGGGCTTGGTGCGCGAATGGGCGAGTTTGGTAATCATGCTGGTGAAACTTCAGACAAACTAGAACGAAAAAAAGATCACAGCTAATCAGGTGTATCATCGGGTCGGAGACCAACAAAGTGACTTGTGTTACCGGTTCTGGTTGGATGGATTAAGTGTCTGCCACCAAAATTGTTCAAAATCCAGTTTCGCGGGATACTTTGGCAGGAGAGGAAAACCCACCATAGAAAGGCTGATTGCCACATCTAACCCGATGAGACCTTATTTGGGTTTGTACTGCTCGTATTTTCAGTGTCAAGGGGGGCGTTTCTCCACCCCGAACACTATGCTCCAGTGCCAATGGAGTAATTCATTGCCCAGTGTTGTGGGCAAACATTATTGGGCTGAATCACATAACAACGCATCGACCACCAATTGGCTCGTGAAATTGACGTGTGAAAGGATCAGGTCAAGGTCACACCTCACGAGTACAAAGCTGTGTGATATATGTAGATTCATCACCGGGTGAAGTCAATAAAACCACGTGACAGTTGGTTGATTAAATAATATTTTGGTCCAAAATGATCTTCGGAGAGGCATTCACACATCACAGGTTCGGCAAAAGCTTCCCGGTTGCAACAATCACGTGGTATGACATTTTATTCTTGAAATATACTAATCAGGTCAAGAAAAAAGCTAGAAAAGCGTGGAAATTTCCCCCCCCCTATTGATCGTTTCGGACTTTTACAAATGCAGTACTCGGTCGGATGGAGAATAAAGTATAACTGTCACCTGTAACAGGTGAATAAGTGAAACAAATTTGGTAGTTTGACAACCGATTGGAATTCCCTGATCCGAGGGATGGACTTGAAAGAATGGATATATCGGAATGTGTGAACAAAAAGATTCAGGTTCTGGTGTGAAAATAAAACGAATCTGAAAATTGTTGGGTTAGATATTGAACGTGCATCAGGGATTATTGGGCAAATTTTCCTGTCCAAGGCGCCCTTTAAATAGGCGCGTTGCAATTCTTTCATCGTAATTTCGTAGATGTTTTCCGGGGTTTTGAGTTCCATTGTGCTCTCCGTCCGTCGTCGCAGTCATCCGGAATTATTATTATTTAAAAACCTTATTGATTTCAAATATGGACCGGGATTATGCAGTATTATACCTCAAAGATCTTCTAATCGATCTAAAAGGCACTCCTGTTGGATGGCAGGAAGCTTTTAAATGCACTCTTCCCGCCAACATGTCCATTCCGGCTTTGTGGAGCACCAACATCCGATCTCTATTCACGAAAATGTCGGACCTGTCCCTCACACTTCAATCTCCGATTCATGTTCACACGTGTGTCATCTGCATACAGGAATCTTGACTGAACCTGGATATCGTTGATTCACTCGTGTAGATAGATAGCTTCAGATTCCACCGGCAAGACAGCGTTTAATACAAGAAGAAGACTGGATGCGGTATGGCAATATACACAAACTTCTTCTGGTCTGGCTAGTCCGCAGTTGTATACACACACTCCTAAGTGCAATAGACTGCGTTGTGGCAATGTTTCACCCCAAGTTTTCTCGCCGCATCAATGCAATCATAACGAATTTATATAGTGCACCATTTAGCCCGACCCAATTCTAGTATTTACTGTTCCTCTCCTTGAGGATAATCTGCATACTATTGTAGGTAATTTCAACCATGCATCTACCCTCCCATTGACTGTGTTTCATTTGACTGAGATCTACGTTTCTCCTACCAGAGGCGACTCCATTTTAGATAGAGGCGTTACCAACCACTCTGCATTATTTTCCTCGAAACGGCGTGCTTCAATTTCAAGTGGTGATCAATGACTGCTTCTGTTAAACCAAAGACATCCTCACTCAGCCTTTCACTCATTCAAACAAACAAACAAACTAAACTCAAATTCACCTCCGTAACTTTTCACAGAATAACCTCACTCTTATTCAGAAGTCCCTCCCAATAGCATCTGCTTGGTCCTTCTGTAAACAGTTGCTCGATAACAATGTCACAATTTTCACAGAGACGACCAACGCAATCTTTGATACCTGCTGTCTCTCAGAAACACTATTCGTCTCAAATGGCCGTATCTCCACCCAGCAACTGAAATGCCTAAGAAGACGCAAGGAGCACTTCTACAAATCCCATGTAGATTCAAATGTCAAGCGAAAGTTCAAATCAAACGCCTCGACACGACATTTGCCAACCAATTCCTGAGTAGTAATAACAACCAATTCCTATGGCAAGGCATTCGACCGTTGTGTGGGAAGAAAAAGAGACAGTGAAATGTTCTGTTGATGTCGACAGCATCAATCGTGGTTTCATCCATCCTTTCACCTATATTCCAGTCATATTTGGACGGGGGATGATGTGACAATTGCATGTTTTTCTAGGGAAGAGGTGTTTGACCTTGTGCGCACCACTAAAATTATCACAAGGAGTTGGTGCTGACGGCCTGTCCTCAGCTCTTTTAAAGCATGGTGCTTTGGCTCTGACCGATGCATTTACTTCTCTAATTAACTCAATGAAATCGATGAAACCCGTCCGTTGTGCCTTTCTGGACTATTCGTCGGCATTCAATTCCATCCAACAGTCTCTCTTGCTTAACAAACTGAAAACTTTTGGGTGTTCCAGGGTTTATTATTACCACTATTATTATTATTATTATTACTATTATTATTATTGTTATTATTATTATTATTAACCAAATCCAGTGCACAAGAATGTGCGACGAAAATTCAAAACCGTTGGTTAACAACTCAAGCGCGTTACAGGGTGCTGTTCTTTCACCAATTCGTTTCTCTATTTACATCAGCGATTTATCAACCAGCTTACCATGTCATCTATTTAATTATGCTGATGATGTACTCTCTCATACGGTTTCGAACAACGATGATTTTCAAAGTTTTTCCAACAACCTATCTTCTGTTTACGATTTCTCTGCACGAGCTGGTTTAAGTCTTAACACAAATGTCTGTTCTCTCTTTCTCGGTCAGCCTGCCCATCCGAAAGGTATTCCATCAGCTCAAAAACACTTACCAGGGTTGATTCTGTGAAATATCTAGGAGTTTCTATTGATACAAATTTGAAGTGGACTTCTCACATTTCCGCTCGTGTAAAGAATCTTTCACGGCTGTTATTTCAAATCAGGAAGCTTCGGCACTACAAAGTGAAACAGAGCACTTTCTCCCGATTACTATACCAATGCATTTTGCCATTCCTTCTTTACTGTTCTCCTATTATTTTTCCAGGTTTATTTCAAAAGATTTTAAAATTCTTCTCAGGGGACTATCAATTATTAGCTGTGTGTCTTCCATACCACTAAGTGAGTTGCACTTCAATCTAAGTGATCAGCACCTATGAGCATGTGAAAAATTTGTTCGTAAAATTCTTCAGATCCTACGCATCCCCTGTACAACGATCTTTCAGAATGGTGGTCTCATATTTCAACGCGATCCATATTTCGCTCCATAGTCCCTAGAATCAATATCTGTAGGACCTTCATTGTCCCATATTTAACACACAATCTGACAAACCATGACTGCGTTTCAGCCGAATTCCTGAACAACTTATCACAATATGTTCTGATCATTCATCTGTGAGTTTTTATTTTATTTTTACAAAGCGAAGAGTGTAACTATTTCTTGTCCACCCTCACGTTTTTCGACTGAAATGTGATATTTTTATTGCACCCAAAAGTCTGTACAATACAAGCACAATGCATTAAGGGTTACACAGAATTATATTGCTTACATAGCTCTGGTTTCATTACTATGGTCTCATTACTATGGCTTCATCATTCATACGGAACTTTTTGTGTACTCGTTTGTTCTTAATTCTCTGTCTTACTAGGATTATTTTGAAATCTGTTATCGAAGCAATATGATGTCCGTTGTCGACTGAGCGTTGTAGCATTCCGCTGTATGCTGCATTTACCGTGCTCCCGTGAAGCGAGGCCGGGACTAGTTCTTTCGTGAAGTTGCGTATCTCGTGTCCAGCATACGATAAACTACAACAATATATGAACTGATATAATACAAAATACTGGAACCTATAGTCGGACGGTTGAACTATAGTTAGCTTAGTCTTTGGCACGCCTCGTAGATGTGCGACAAGTAAGGTTCTTCCAATGGCTTTAGATATGTGATGTTCCAGTAGCGGTAAAAAGCACTTCTTTCTTCTTCATTAACTGTATTCAACCTCTGAACAAACTTATCCGGATAACCATTTGTCTTCAGTCCACCGTTTTCTGAACTCCTCGGGACTGCAAACCTTTCTTGCTCTGTATGCTACAGAAACGCGTGTATTGTCTCCAGCCAATACGATCTCTCACCAGAACCTGAATCTCTTCGTTCACACATTCTGATGCAACCATCTCTTGAACCAGGAAATTCCACTCGGTCGTCAAGCTATCAAAATTGTTATACTTATTCATCTGTTATATGCGACAGTATCCAATATGATGTATTTAAATGCTTGAAGCAATGTATCGTAAAGAGAAACTTCATCCTGTTCAAAAGCTCTAACAATATTTCATGTCCTATTGTCTTAACAAGTACTTTACGGTCGTATTCATATTGCTTCAGTGATCGAGATCTTGAGTAGTTTATCTCTTCGCCTTCCAGTTCGAGCGCGGCGAATATGCCCTGTTGATGATGATTCCTAACAAGGATGAAACAGCTGTATAGTACTTCCATGGTTCTTTAATTTTGAGTTGAGCGATTTCTCACGTTGTGCTTCATTTCATTCTCGTACTACTAACACATTCCCATGAGTACGATAACTGACCTTGTAAAATTCTCTTTAGGAAGAAATGAAATGTTTCCCCGAAGTAATGCTTATTCATTCTTGTTCTCCTTTATCCTTATATTAGCAAGTCACACATTGGCCGAAATGCCTATGGATGTTTCTGGATCCCCTCGTCCCAAAGGTATCATTATACTTTTTGTTCGTTCGAGCTATTTTGAATTTGACTTATTCTGTCCTGGCATAAGTAATTTGTTGAAGAGATATAGACACCACTTCACACTCGATCCACTATGCATTGGACAAAAGTTCCTTTCGGACCTAATTTGTTACAGTTCTGCTTGAACAAGCGTGTGTGCGTGTCAGCAAAGGCAGGTTGATTTAATTTTATCAAGGTCATCGTATGTAGAGCCGTTTAAATGCAACTGTATGCTTAGTTTGATGGCGACCACTGACCATTTGTGTTTATGTCCTGCTTCACCTAAAAAACCATGTCAACTTCTCCCACGCTAGCTAGAATCCCCCTATTAGCCAATGTGCTCCAAAATGAAAGATTGAATATCTGAGCCCTGCACGATCGTTGTAGATCCGAGCGGTTTCGAGAGCCGCATATCCTGGCTGACCAATTATTCAGCCTCTATCCAACCCAACGTGACATCAGTGGTCTCGTCCTGTTGAAAAACTACAAGTACTGGCTGGTTGCTTGGTTCAGTCTAGTGCTGGAGATTGGCTTTACAAATTCAGTTTTCACTAGCGATTTATTGATCGATCTTTTGATTCAGCTGAATTGGATTCCACAGACTTCGTTCCTTTTCGCCATGCATCTTTTAGTTTGTCACTAAACTGGCCTTCTGTCATATTTCAGCTTATATCTCACGGTCAGCTAACGGTTGATTTTCCATTCTGCACCCGAAGGGTCATCGGTTACACTCGTTCTCTCTAATACAAAGCCCCAATAGGACATAACGCCTGATCATTGAGGCAATGAGTAGAGTGGAGCTTCCACTATTTCAATTCATCTTCTTGACTCGATTCAACTAAAAGCCAGACGGGCGATCGAAGAATTTTGGCCCACGCACCGATGATGCCACCTCGATTACTGACGAAACATTTGCGTTCTAATCTCCAAATTCAGCATTCGTACAAATTTTAGAAACTCTTCCTTAAAATCTAAGCTGGAATCACTTGTATGCCGCTGGCCGTTTGTTTTGTTATTTTCTACCAGCAAAACTGTGTCTTGTTCTTCGGGGTTTAGCTCCGCAATGTTTCTTCGTGTACACAGACAATGAGTCATCCACATCAAGATAATACAATCAGTTATCGTACCGTTATCTTTCAATCTTCTTCCCTAACCGTTGAACTGCTGAACATTGGTCCAGGTTTTGTCTTCCCGCGCACTTAAATTCTTTCGTTCTTTAAATGTAAGAACAACAAACTGGCTCCCACTTGAATTTTACCCTACCATTCCATTTCGCAGTGTTTATCTTTTCTATCGTGTTTCATTTCGGCGAAAAAAAATCTTTGAAAGCAAAACCGTAATCGAATAACCTCAGCCAATCTGGTTGATCAGTCGGAAATGTTATTAACCCACCGCGGATGAGGGGCAAAGGTATCGAACAAAATAAAAAATGTGACAACCTGTCGTAGATAATTCAGAATTTATCTCTGGGCATGTTTACTCACACAAATCTCACGCATTCCATAATCCGAAATAAGACTTAAACAGTTCCGACAATCCGGTTGTGATTATCGGTCCACTGTCTATCAAGTAAAGTGGAGCACGTTTTAAAGTTGAAGTCAAAAAATATACTGGCATATACAAGCCCGGGTATAAATAAACGGGAAATTTCCAGATTGACTGTTTTTGCTCTTTTGTAGCTATCACCTATGAGTGAGCTTAATGGAAGTCGTAAAGAACCATAGGAAAATCGATGTCCTCGGTCCGAAGTTACACTCCTAGCTCATACACAGTCAAATACAGCCTGTTGAATAACCGAGAGTCTCGTGCATCGAAAGTCAATCACATTGCGAGCGGACCAATTGTTTTTTGGATGATGTCCGACCAATCACTCAGTTGATTCAGTGTTATTCCATGGCCTTATCTTTTTACAATTCTCGTTAATGGCTGACGGTTATCCCTCTCGTGCATTTGTTTAACCATACTGGTAGCACTGCTATGTCCACCTAATATTCCATACCAGTCAGAAGTAGTACCGCACAACACGGACTTCTCTGAGATCAACCCACATTTCTTACGTTCCGTTACAAATCTTTATCCTGATGAATATTTTTAGTGTATTGTTAGCCTAAGCTGAACCTCACGTCCGTCTGACAATTCAGCAATTAAAAGAAACCTAGTGACTAGAGTCAGCTGCGTGAAGCGATCGTGCGGTGCACTCGAAAGTGATCGTCAATGGTATTCATAATTTCAGACTGTTCGCTGCAATTTGGGAGATGTTCGCTCGCAAATAAAACAGATGGTCAACCTTGATCTGGGCCGGCAGCAACAGGCAATTTCGTTCAACAACGCATTTTCTCATTCCTCTTTACTATTCTCTTGTGATCTACCCGGCTCCACTGAAAGCTGAGATGAGGCTTCAGAATGGTCAGCAGAATTCCAGTTCCTTTGTCTATTCGTGTGATACATATATTAGTGTTTGTTCCAAAATCCCAAGATAAAATTCCACTGGGCAGCATCCACCAGGTGGAAACCAACTTGTTTCAATGAAAGCTTTACCTCTCCAACCCGTCCGAGTATCATTTAACCCATTTCGTATACAGGAATACACTGTTATGCAGCCCGATTTTCGACGGGGAAGTGAAGTTTCGCACTGGACTCATTGCAATTCGTTGGATTCTCAACCAATGTTTCCGATCGTAGAGCCACGGTTGCAACTATGGTGATCTTGCTTTTCTGAAAGCAGCAAGTAGTATCTGGATGCGTGAACAAAATTTGCCCCGGAGCATGCGACCGGTTTCGCGGTTATTGTCGCTCGTGAGGCATGCGTACTCGGTGCTCTCTTGTCCAAACATCCACATGTACACTCAGAATTGATATTTCTAACCGGAATCGAATCTGTAGCATCAGGAGTGTGCATGGAAGCTCATGGTCGAAGAGTCCACAGAAGAACCACAACTGTAATTCGTCGGGCAAATTTGTTCACGCATCCAGATACCATTCGCTGCTTCTATATATATACATATGTATATTCTGGGGCATTCTGCCCTCGTTCCTAAGGTTGGCTCAGCCCAACTGACAAAGAATTATCAACGAATCACAGTTGTGGTTCTTCTGTGGACTCTTCGATGAAGAGCTTCCACGCGCACTCCTGATGCTACAGATTCGATTCTGGTGAGAAATATATATATATATATATATATATATATATAGCCTTACTTGGATGACGAGATGCACATGCCAAATCGTAGTCCCGCCAGTGAACTCGTGGTGAGATGGAGTCTGGCAAACGAAAGCCAAGTAGACCATCGATACTCCCGAGGCTTGTCCGCGAGCGCTTAATATTCGAGCCTAACAGTAGTCTAATCACGGATGAAGACCAATATACTTGGTCGGTTTCCACCCTCAACCTAGGGACACACCAGGTGGCATACAGCTCTGTCCTGAGCTTCTGGTTGGAACTCAGATCCGATGGAAGAGACTGAATGTCGGTATGTGAGGCTTTGGTAACAGCTTTGCCATAATCTAGGATGTCATCTTCGTGGACGGGAAACCGCGGTTAACCATCGTCGGACGGAAGCAGGTAGACGATTGTTAAGCCGGGAAAATGAATGAAATTCTACCATCTGAGAAGCCGTCAGTGCTAGCACCAGGCTATAATGGGAGACTGTGAGACCATGAGCTGCATTGCCCAAGGTTCAAATCTGAACCGAAATGAAAAAACCTCGGGTCTGTTATTTGGAGGCCGATAGACGTAGGAAACGTCTTCTAGCGCGGTGAACGAAACCATTCTTATCAATGGATGTCGGAAAGTAAGAATGAAAGCTATCCGTTATATCACTGAAAATATGCGCGAGAAGTGTACAATGTTCCTGTTGTAATGATTTGCAATTGAAGTCCTTATGTTTTGCAGCCTGAATATCACTCCAATTGTTCATCGTGGTTGGGATACACATTATTTTGCACCGACGAGGCATATTATATAGGATTAGTTTATATGGGCTTTCCATATTTTTCATGTGTGTGTACATCGACATGGTTACGGGCTGATTTATCGGCATACCAAATCATATCCTACTAATTTGTTCGGGTCCACGTAAATTGCAGAAAACCACAACAGGGTCAATAGTATGTCGCACGCGATACACCAAACCCGCTGTCTACAAACGGTGCAAGGCCACTGGGTGAGAGAAAAACACTGCGGTTATCGTAAGTGGCAGCTTTCGCAGCCCGTCAAACAAAGCAGGACATTTCGTAAACAATGTACACACAACCTCGACTAACCGTCGATTTGTGAGCTCAAAATTCCTAAATTCGTCAAGTCCGGAAAATCGCGCCAAATGAAAACATCTGGCAGTGATAAGCATGTTGTTGTCTGTCTCTTGGACAAACAATTGCGATGCGGCGGAACGCTCGGAAAGGAAATCGATGCACGCTGCTCCTTCAGCGTTTACAAGTAACACCGGCGACCAGAGTGAAAGCGACTGCAGCCTGATGGTGTAGAACGATTGATCGTCCGATAGGAATAACTCAAAATCATTAGTAACCATGACTTTATCGATAATGGATAAATGTCTTCTGTGTGGGAAGGGCATGTATACACTCGTGTGTGTGTGTGTACGTGAAAATATCACCGTAACAGGCACGACGGGCTGAACGAATGGAGCAGATTGTGTAAAAAATATCGAAAATAGTCCGTAGTTAGCAAAGCATGAATTTCACGTTTGCGCGTTCAAAAACAAACAAACAAACAAGGTCACATGGTCAAATAGTGTATTAGTGCGTGTTTGAACGCAGGAACATGTGATCTGGGCACATACTTACTGTACAGAGCGAGGATGAGGCAAGGACGACGAAAACATGGGGATGAAAGAATGTGAGAATTAGAATCAGAAGCGTGTACTTGTGTTGACGAATGAAGTGGATGTGCTTGCGTGAATGTGAACACGTGCGTGATAAAAGGGTGTGCACGGAATAGGGTAGGAACGGGGAACAGTGCAAACGAGTAATGAGGGGAAATAAACGATGAAAACGAACGGGAGCACTGTTCATCACAGGAGGGGCAAGATCCTCATAGCAAAATTGAAATTAACGAGATCCCAAAGATGCGACCAGAAAGATGGTTACGGTAGTTGTGAAGAGAAGTTTGACTGGACGAAATTGAACTGACGATGAGACAAATAGAAGTTCCGATCGAAACAGGATGGAATCAGATTAGATCAATAGGATACACGCACGTAGCTTGTTTAGTAGCAAAAACTATTAGAGTCGATTATTAGGTGACTGAAAAATAAACAATTCATGATCAACTTTGGTTGATAAAACTATCGACATACGGTTTGTGACAGCTAGTGATGACAGGGGAAACAAACTGTGTGTAATTGTTACCGGTGTCATCCTTACTGTCCACCAGTGGTGATGACTGAGCACACAAAAAATTCGTCGGCAAGTGAAAGAGCAATAAATGACCACAGGCACAATATGTGGTGTTCAACGAAGTAAAAATGCACAGAAAAGAGAAGAGAAAACGAAAGCATGATAAACAAACAAATTACACCGGCACAAAAGAGAACAACATACACAAACACACACACATACCGGGGGTGGGTGGTTACATTTCGAAGTGGAGTAGGAAAACACAAACAAACTTCGGGGACCAGGGTGGATAATTCCTGAATCAGATACGAATGGGACGGCGATGACTGTTCGGGTGAGCATAAGACATTTACATGACCACCTGTACCCGAGAAAGCACAGACGCGGTAGCATCGAACATGAGAACTAGAGACGACTGAAGAGAGTAATGACTGGAGATAAGACGGACAAAATGTGTAAGGAATGAGGGTAATTTGTGAGAATAGTACAAGATGTGAAGATAACGATCCGTCCGACTGTACAGGGCTGAATCCGAACCCCCAGGCGTAACTGCAAATGAGACTAGGTTGATTTGGATAGATTATTTCCGGAAGAAAGATCATGAGTGTTAAACGAGTACAGAATGAGAGCATACGTCAACGAGCAAATTGGCAGTGGCCATGAATACACGCCGGTGTATGTATGCATTTTTTAGTGATTCATATGGCTGAGTATAAAAGATAGCGAGTGATGATGCTGACTATATCGATCATGATAACGAACCCGGTTTGTAATGGGGAATGTTTGGTGGCTTTTGTCAGTCTACCGGTACTCATAGCTGTTTTTCGTGAGGTCCGGGGCGGGTGTAATTCTTGGAAACCGGAGAAGGGGCAATGAAGATAGATCAGATTAAGCTCGAGAACCGCACGACACAATGGACTGCAAAGCTCCCGTTTGAGGGCGATTTGCAATGACTAAGTTCCGATGCTACGCTGGCGCTGGCGCCGGCGATGAGAACGAAAACACGACGACGACGTCGACGACAACAACTAATTCAATCTGGAAAACAAAAAAAGCAAAATAAGTATTCTGTATGACCAACTAGAACATGAATCAGGTGACAAAAAAGAGACATGTTCCTGTTCGATATTTCGTAGCAATATGACGGGCTGGATATGCAACTAATTCTCATTATCATCAAGAACGAGATAAAAATGCATTTTACGTGTAGGGTGCTTCCGAATGGATGACAGGCGGGTCTACGGGAAGTAAGATTACAAGCAAATACACAGATAGGGGAAAACTCCGGGCGATGCCATAGAAACAATGACAAGGCTTACACGGAAAATTATTTTTAATGAGACAATAGTTTCGAAACAAGATATACAAGCAATAGTGTACGAAGATGACACTAAATGTGACCCCTACCTGGACAAAGACGGAATAAATATCAAATTACCCGTGATGACTGTGCATGTTTTCACTCTCATATATATATACTATTAGCGCTTTGCGTTACATACTTCATCTATTTTGCCTAGTTTTTGTCAAATCCATGCACTGATACGGAACCATACTGCTTCTAAAAGTCTATCATACAAATAAACAACGCTACTCAGTTTCGTAAGAGCGAAATTCCCGATCGATGATTGATCCGAACTTGATGAACTGACTCCAGAGGATTAAAACGAACCCAGAAAAACATGGACGATCACGTCATTCACAAATGTCTGCAATTTTCCAAACCACCAAAGTGCACCCATCAGGAAACTGTGACTGCAGCCCAAATAAGGAAAAAAGAAAGACAAATCACACATTTTGACGATCCGACTACTGCTTATTGAGCCGACTTCACGGAAGCTCCATTCGCGACGTCTTCCTCGGTTTTGTTATTGGATCAGAATAATACGGTATGTCGAAACGCAAAAGTGCTTTCGTTACAATCAACCAGCTTAGATCGGACTACTTTTTACAACCACCAACGTGTTCTGACATTGGTTTCTGCCTTCGACCAATTCCCAGATCAGTTCTAGGATTTTTGTAAAGTCTCGTATTAACACTTCGCTAACGTGCACGAAAGGAGATGGCGACAGCTAATTTGGTCTAACTGCCTTCCGCTTTATTTTAGAGAATCTATTTTTTGAAATCCGTCGACGAGGATGATGCAGCCTTGGCGAGAACTATTTTCCGAATTACACAATTACCGTCAGTAGAAGCCAAACATAAGTGACGACTTCGGCCCAGACTAGCAATTCGATACAATTACGTGCTCGTGCGTGTCCCCGATTCAGGTCTCTGCCTCGCATTTAATCGGTGGTCAACTAATGGGACCAGTGTGGGCAAGAGAACAGAATGAGATTTCACCGATTCACGAAAAAAATGATGGGTCAACGGGTGAAAATCACAGGGGAATTAATTTGGTAAGAACTGCATCCAAAAAGCCCGCGCGCATTATCCTGCGCCGATTATCTGGTCCTCAAAAGTAGCACGCGTGAGAACCAAATCGGTTTCCGGCCGGGCCGAGTATGTATTGTCCAAATTTTCGAGATGCGGCAAATGTTAGAACATAGGCACACGTTGCGTAGACCAACGATCTCGGTTTTTCTTGATTTGAAAACAGTGTTCGGATTGGTTGGTCGTGCAGTTTTTTACTGCTGAATGTGGTCAGTGACTAAGAAGTTTGCTAACTTTAACCGGCAGACTGGTTCGTGTAGACAGAGCTAGATTAACCGGTAAGGGCCTGAGGTGCCCCGCAGAGAGGGTTGGAAACAACAGGTGATATATCTCAGTGTCAGTGGCGTTCTTGTATTCGCAACCTTTCCTCTTCTGCGTGGCTCCTAAACTTACTATGTTGCGATTGATCCTCACTATTTGTGGTTCTTTTTTCTGTTTAAACAGATGGTGCTGTAAGGTATCAACCAAAAACTAGAACATGTTAGCGCAAGGTTATTGGTTGTGAAAACTGAACTGAACAATCTTCGATGGTTGATCCCGATCCACTCATCCACGGAATGAACATTCCGCAAAACCACATATCACCACTTAGTGGTGGACAACCTCATGCGACGTTTTGCACACACAACACCTTACTTTGGCGTGTTTCAAGATTACTAATGTGATGCATACAACCCTTGTCAAATGGTACAACTAAACGCCGGTGGCTGTCGACCCTGCTTCCAATCCGTGTCATAATTATGTGTTATCAGACAGATAAATCATTTATCCATACTCAGTCTAGATATTTCAAGAAAGCGGATAGCAAGTCATATGAATTTGGTGCACCAGTACAACGTTTAAAATGGTCAGATCGACTACTCACCGAGTGCCCGGAAGTGAAAGTAGAATAGAATTACGATGAAACGAGTCGATCGAGAGTATGCAAACTGCCGAATCATACCGAAAAAAACAGCACTGGATCGTGAATACTACGATGAACCTGTACGTAGACGTTCTAATGCACGACGCTTTATGTTGCTTGAAATTCGAGGATTGCTATCCAGTGCTCGACTGAGAAGTTCGATAAGAAAGTTTGTTGTGTACTGTGGTGATGCTGAATCTACTGCCTCAAACGCGGACACTAATTCGTCGATAGAATCAGCCGCTCCGTTTCGGATTTGATCATAGACGCCGCGTAGCTGTGATGGGCGAAAAATAACAAAAAGAAACAACAGATTCCAAGTGAATGAAACAGGGTAGAAGTTTTGTAAATTTCCATGCCATATACTGGTATCGGTAAAACAGGGGCCCAACAGTTTCATCAACCCAGAAACATTGAGTTGCTTATTTTCACCATTCCAATTCAACCTCAGAAGAACTGAGAGTTGGTATTCATTACAAAAATTTTCGACTCATTGTGCCCAAACGCAGCTCATTAGTTCTCACGATCGATTTCTGCTTAAGGATACGTGCGTTGCAGACTTCCTGTCCACCTAATCAATAACTCCGATTGGGTTTGAAAAGGTCTGAGCTTCCGGACAAAAAACTCAACGAGAAACTTGTAACCCAAACGTTTTTCTCACATCTTATGTGAGACAGACATGAGACAACATATACATATAGAGTAGGAATACTATGGGCCGAGTGTAAATTCAGAGCTCCTAAACCCGGTTAACGGCTAACCGAGAGAAAGGACAATCGTCAAACTGAAAACCTAAAAACAGATGGAACGAATCAGACGTCACCACCAGCCGATTGCTGTCTACTACTGGTCATATCAGTTTTGAATGCAAAAAAACTCAAAATGAATAAAAAGTGAAAGAACCGTTTGGCTGACTTCATAAACACTTTCAATTACGAAAACATAAACGAACATGGTATTCATAAATAACATAACAATATACGTGCAAAAACAATATTACACGTTATATGTTACTTGTAATATGACATTTTGTACTTTCGCTGCGGACCACTTAACAATGCGCAGTCAGACCATATGAGCCGGACAAGGGTAAGAAATCAACATTTATTTTTTCTCTCACTGGAGGTTACAATTTTCTGCCCGCAACACAGCCGCACACGCATAAATCTGTTTGGCCGAAAGGTTGCACATTCAGTTTGTTGCATTAAAGTGGTTATTGAATTGTTCTGAAACGTAACAGCCAAACTCGCTCTGCTTTCTTTGGCATACTTGCGCAATTAGATTTGTCGAACACCAGAGCCGGGTCTCAACTATGAGAGTTCAACGCTCAACCAAAGTGGCTTCCATGAACTTTTAAATACGAATAAAAATTAGTGAGTAGGTTACACTGCAGTCCAAGGAAAATCAGATACTGAGTGAATAGGGTTGTTGATTCCATTATACCGAAACAATGAGCACCATTGAATCAGGCACATAATCGACTGCTGAATGAACCGTGAGAATATCGAGAAACGGAAGGTTTGTACTGTGCCCATGAGGTGCCAAAAGGATCTGAAAACTTCAAGCAGTGGACTGTCCCAAACACTAGATTCGCGAGATTTCCCGACTCGATGGCTGGAGACGTTGGACGATAGGTTTACAAGTGGTGTGATTGAATTCGACATATTTCACCATCGCAATGCTTCTACTAACAAGAGTTCGGGACTTATTCCTCTACTACTATTCGGTTCCGGGAGGTAAACAGATGGGACACAGCGTGTCTATGAATTCTAACAAGCGGATATTGGTTGATTCAAAAGGGAAATCCTGCTCGCGCAACCAAATAGCCCAAAGTCCCGTGTGGTGGATACCATGTGCTTACCAAATTTTAGCGAGTAACTATTGTTCCTTAAGTGAAATGTCCGAACACGGTTCGGCGTGGTCGCCTGACTCACCTGGTAGAGCATATGCGATAGAAATGCGTGGGTAAGGATCTCGTCAAAGTCGAAGACTTTTCAATTGGATCAATTTCACAATACTGATTACAGTAAAAACCGAAACTGGAACTAAACTGATGTGTTCCTGTCCTCATTTTTTTCTGTTCGCTAAAAATTACAGTACACACTAAATTGTCCAGTTCACGAGAGGGGGGCGAAAAAATCGCTGAAAATAAACCAATCAGATATCACCATCTCCGTATCAACCGGTGGAAATCACCGCGATGATCGAGTGATTGTCGATGTCTAACTTACAGTACAGCGCACTGCCAGCAGGTAAGTACAGAGAAATACACAGACCAACCTAAACCGGCCGAAAAAATGCCGTGAAATGGACATAAAAAAGACAATTGTAATGAAATACATGTGCGACATTATGAGTACTCACGTTTTCCAACAGCGGGAGTATGTGTTGATGTAAGCACAATGACCGCTGGTGTGATGAGATATGGGGATGGACTAAAGTGTCTGTGTATTGCGATCCGCGTTCAATGAACGACTTCACCGGTCGATTCGCATTTTTCGGAGTCTCATCCACGAGCACCACGGTTGGCTGAGTCTGACGAGTTACAGGTACCCCAGATCCAGGAGCTGTTTAGTAACATGCGGAATGGATGAAAAGGGAACGGGCACGAATGTTCGGTTATGGAACCACAAAGTCCAAAAGCAATACGTCATCAAATAACAGCGAAAACAGTTGGGCAGTGGCTAGTTAGGAACACGGCCACGGTTCCCATTAACAGCTGAAGACAACCAGTGCAGGATATTCAGAATAAAACACTTATGAAGACCAGGGAAAACGTTAGTTGCTAAGTCTCACATACACGATATGTGTATGTACGTACGAACGTATGTATGTATGTATGTATGTATGTATGTATGTATGTATGTATGTATGTATGCATGTATGCATGTATGTATGTATGCATGCATGTATGTATGTCTGCAAGTATGTATGTATGTATGTATGTATGTATGTATGTATGTATGTATGTATGTATGTATGTATGTATGTATGTATGTATGTATGTATGTATGTACACTTAAAACGCTATAAACGAAATTTTATCTTTATGATAAGCCCTTGGCTTCATAAACATTTTCCGGGAAAATGAAAATTATTCGGTTTTAATTTATTTCTTTTTGGCGCAGAACAAGTCAGCATTTGAATGCACGGAACCATGCTTACTTGCTTACTAGGGTAAAGTTATCTGAATACGGGAATCGGACATTCGTGCGAATGTACGACTAACATGGGTTTAGAAACAAACGTCCCAGATCGTAATCACAAGAGGTGACCAAACTATTTGAACAACACATGTCATTTCACCCATCTATGCAATCAACCTACTGCCTCAGAGTAAACAGGTAAATTTATTATCTCAACAGTCAGGAAATTAGACTAGAATTTAGTCCAAATTATTTGTGTTGGCAAACTAATTTCTTAGCAAGAGACAATTCCCGATTAGCGTCAACGCGAACGCCGAAAGTAGGATCACTTAGAGCAGATTGTGTGCAAATGAAGCGAAGTAGAGGAACAATTTTTTTCTGTTTCTCATGTCCCAGCGACCGCAACCGCTTCTGCGCATTGTTATGTTGTGAATTTTGTTCAACAACAGTTCAAACTAAACAAAACTAGTGTCACCGTGAGAGAAATATAACAGGAGCATATTTTGGAAGGAGTAAACTTGTTAGAATTGGAATACGGGAACAATTATCTTTATTGTCACTCGAAATTTTTCGCCAAAGTCGTTACTTTAAATCTGGCAGGAAAAAATTCATAATTCTCCGGAAAATGACGGACAAACGTGAAATGCTCCGGCTATTAAAAAATACAAAGCGTGTGATGAACATAAAACGAAAAGCATGGCATGGCGATTTGGAAATTTGAAGGAGTTTCAGTTTGCCTTACTGACGAGGGCACAATTTGTTTTATGACATGCTTGACGAGCTAGGGCTTACAACGGTGAGAACCAGAAACCGTGACTTCGAAACTCGGAGTAGCACAAAACTACCCAGAGAGGTCCCAATAAGACATCCAATTCCAACATTTACAAAAGCGTGACCAACGGGAGGATTTCCGTTGGAGACCATAAAATTAGCAAAATAATTGCATTATTCACAAATACTGATAATGATGAAGTACAAACAGAGATGGAAATGAGTACAACTTAAAAGTGCGCTATGTGATAACAGCTTGTGGTAATAACATGGAAAAGTACGTTTTAGTTGTTATTTCAAAATCCGAACCACAAAGTTTCTTATCGTGCAGAATATCATGTCGTATCTTGAATCACACTACAGTTGTCCGATTTTGGAAAAAAAAAGTAACTGCCTGATCCGTAATTAGCATCTAAAATCACCGTAAATTCCAAGACCACCATTGACCAGCGCCAAACAGCAAGATAAGCTTCAATGACAGTTAAACGTTGATATAGAAATGAATATGCAAGGCGGACAGGGAACGAACTAACATGTGCGGGAAACGAAAAGCAGATGGCGGTAGACAAGAAGGCGGAATTTATACTCTTCCTTCCTACTGACCTAGAAAGTTTGTTTTCTGTTCAAAAAGGCATGGAATAAGCTTACATCGAGTAGCACTCGGGGTGATGAATACAAAGGCAAAACTGACTACTAACAACAAGCAAAGCGAAAGTCTCCACCTTGGTGTATTCGACGTATGAAACGATGAACACAGGAATATAGAATCAAAAACGGTTGATTACCGTGAGGTTAATCTTTGGGGCGTTACGCAACACGCGTGTCGACAGAAATCGTTGCCTCATAACCCTAAACACAAAGTCTAACCATCTCATGTGCGAATTCGGCAGTAACAAATGTTTAATTTTTGACCGACGAAAGCAGTTGGTCTTGCGATCACCGGAGTTTAGGTTTTTGATGGCTAATTGTCGTTTCCCAAAGAAGGGCCTGAATTTTGCGCCCTCCATATATATATATATATATATATATATATATATATATATATATAACTGGTATCACACGAGTGAACAAAATCCCTCCGGGAGGCACACGGTCGCTTTCGGGGTTATTGCCATTCGTCAGGCATGCGTGCCTGGTGCTCTCCTGTCCAAACATTCTCATGTGTTCAATCCGAACTGGTGCCTCATCAGAATCTAATCTGTGTTGTCGGGAGTGTCCATGGAAGCTTTTCGTTGCGGATTAATTAGAAGAACTACAATTGTGATTTGTTCATTATATATATGTTGAGGGTAGACGGCAATTCTCTGCCACCCGGATCGTTATCATATCTGAACTAATGAGACCCGATTTGCTTCTATGCCACTCCAAGCTTCAGGGTCATGGTTATCGACCCCGCAGTCTCCTTCCCCCCGTTCGTGCAGTGGGTCCTAGTGGCTATGAGGCATGCCCTTGTCATTTATGCGGGAAGCATGTAATAAAAAAAACTGAGCAGAAAATGGAATATAGTGGGCGACTACTGCTAGAGTCCATTCCCCAAGTGGGAAAACGATTAGGCTTATCGGCCAAAGCCTTTGGTTCTAATGAGAACCCGCCTGTAAGGCAGTGGAAAGCAGCTGCGTGGACGCCGATCGGTTTGGATTCATTAACCTTCCGTTTCTTTTCCGAGTTGGCAGCTCGAATCGGCCCCGAAATTGGAAGACCAGGAGACTACTTCGTCAGGGCTCCGTCCAATGACCCTCCAGATATGACTGAATTTCCGGTTATTGGTTTACCATATCATATGCGGTCTGCCAACTGCCCCTTAATCTATCAAGGTCATCACTAGCGCATTTGACCATTAATTCCGATATCCTGACTGGAATCAAAGGTCCGGTTGAATGTAGTGGCTCAAAACAGAAGTGCTACAATTATCAATCCAATAATCAACAGATGAAGAAAGTATCTCAGAAAGGCAAAGCAAGGGAAGTCAAGCGACTGGCCACCAACCGATTCAGAAGACATAAATAATGGGGCGGGAACCGATAAGCAATCATAATTACATTAACTCGTAGAGATTTAGATCAGTCTTTTCAGTTGCAGTCTGCAGTACCAAACTTAGCAACACGTTATCAATTGGCAAAATAGACCCTTGTGCATTAATGTGATCTCTGAAAGAAAGTAAACGAGCCCATTCCGAGCAATAAAAACGTTTTGATCACAGTTCAAAGTGTTCGACAGAAAAAATCCAAAATTCAATTTACCGTATACGGGACGCACGACACCTTGACTGACAACAAACTCCGGTACGGAGATGCGTTTCAATGCATGCTGTTGATTAACCGGTTGTGGTTGGGCGGAACGGATCAAGACGGGTGCATGGCCGTGATTGAGTTGGGTTTGAATCAATCCCCCGTGACTTGGTGAGCCGGAGTTTGAGATGGCTGTGCTGGACAGGAGTGGACGTGTAACTGGGATTGCATTGTTTGTTTTTGCCGGGACGGGAATGGATTGTGGTGAGCTATGTGGAACCACATGCGTTTGTTGTTGCTGGTGCGGTTGTTGTGCGGCGCTGAATTCGGAAATAAACGAAAGATTAAAATAACAAATACATGCTTACCAAATCCATCTTCGGATATTAGTCCAATGTATTTTACAATGTCAGGTCTATTGAAGCCCATCTAGGTGCTGCTCTATTACCAATTAATTCATAACCGTCATTTACATTGGCGAACTTTATCTGTTCATGAAAAAATTTATTACAGCATTGGCAATGTCCAAGTCCCTACTGAAAATCAACGGATAACAATGAACGACTACTGAGACCCGAAGTGAGATGTCAAACCGAAATTCTAGTAACCAAAAGGATTGGGGCTAGTTTACAACTGTTAGCGCTTTGCATCAGTCTATTTCAATGTACAGTACCTCCTTTTCATATCATTGTTTTCCGGTTTATTTACAACGAATAAATTCGAAGATCACGAAGGATTTGAGTTGCAATTAAACTGTAGGTCTGCCACAGTTCGTGATGTATCTTTTTGCGGTTGCGAGATCTGGCCCCTTCTGTGTTGAGGATGCTTGATGGTTGTCTGTATTCGACCACTAAGGTCTCCTAAGCGTTACTAGAACTGAATGGGCAATGACGAAGTTTGTCGGCGTCTGTTGGGTGAAGACAGCCGTCCTATGACTGCAAAGCCCTCGGTGGCTTGTACACGAACTGCGTATACCCGCTCATCACCTACGTTCTTTCTGTACGCACTGAGCAAGGCTGGAAAAGGCGGCACGGCAATTACGCCGACTTGGCGCGGGGATTTGAAAAACCTAGCTTCGGCTTTAACACCGACCGGTGTGCGTCGAGCCTAAAGTGATGAGGAACGTAGGTGGTTAGAGGCGAGGAAATTTGAATATTAGAGAAAGAAGATCAATACAACGGGATGTTAACATTTCGTATTACTTTTTTAAATAGCTTACGTAGAACAGTCGGTGAATTACATAACATTCAGTTATAAACTAGTGAACGAACATCGAAGTTAAATTCAGTACAGCACTCCCATGGCAAAAGCAAAAACTGTGTTAATAGCTTTTGTGTACAAAGAGCCGGGTTACCCAATCGGATTAGCATTGCTTCACCGAAGGCTAACACCTTCCGGTCAGTAATCTGTACCATGGGTTGAAAATATGAAATAGGGTGCAACTGTGTGTTTCGTTGTCATCCAGTATTTCGCGATTGATGATCCCGGGTCACGATCAGAATGCTCAGTCTTCCGTTACAGATTTTGTTGTTTCACGGTTACGTCTCCGATGCCCATTACACACATTTCAAGCCAACAGGAACTGGAACATCACCAAAAATTCATAAACCTGGTGTCCCAACAAGATGAATACTATATTTGCAAAACTCCCCGTATCACAAACTGGCCCTCTGGTAAGTGGACACCGACTGCACACAACCGTGGCTCAGTAAAGACTATTATCATCAGGGGAGTGTTTGCAAGCCAGACGACCTCCCGGCAGAAGAAAGCTCTTTTCGCGCAACATTCACCCATAACGGCTACCCAGTCAAATTCATTGACGTCCCTAGTCGACAAAAGCCGAAGAGTGACCCAACTAATATAGCAACGAAGAAAGCTGCATGCATCAGATAGGCCTTCAAGGGAAACCATATTCTCAACGACGTGCATCACAAACTCAATTAAGCCATAGGTTGCACGTTTCCAGCTGCAGAAATTCATCACCTGTAGTAATATTCTGAACCAACGTGAATGTCACATTCTGTCTCACATCTCGTGTACCAGTTTACCTGCATTTACGATGACACTAACATCCGCAGAACAAATCGAAGACTTTCACGACGGATGTCAGAACATGGTCCCAAGTGGTTGGCCGAATCCAGGTCACAAAACACAGTGAACGATTATCCTGATGTCGGCCCGCGGTCATCAAATCACGAAAAATTCCACAACAACCAAACACACAGTTGCATCCCATTTCACATTTTAAACCCTTGGTACGGATTATTGACCAGAAGATTATTGTTATGGTCGATGACCAGACCAAGGTTTTTGGAACCGCAGATTTCATTCCTGCTATTAATTTTCTAAAAGAACCTGTCCTTTTCTCAATATTTCGAAATTGACGTTATTTTAAATACTGTGCGGTTGAATATTTTTATATGTCCGCGAAAAGATTCATTAAAGCCCGTTCTGTGATTGGCTAGTCTACACATCGATCAAGGCCACCCAACAAAACTATATAAACGATAGAGCTCACTTGAATTCTGACTTGTGTTGGTGGGTCACCAATAAACGCGCGGCAGTACTCTGTGTTCGTCTTCTCTCTTCCGCTAGCGGGCTGGGCTAGCTGTTCGTATTTCGCGCCGCTTATGGTTCCGTGTGGCTGCTCATTCAAGGGAGCAGCAGATCTGTTCCATTCGTTGTGCGATAACGGGCCTTGAGTCTTGAGCCCGAAATTTTTGTGTCTCCAACCTCTGTGTGTGTGTTCGTGTCCTACTAGACCAAAAACCGTGTGCTCCAGTGATATCGTGCGCCGCGAGTACTTGTGTCTTGTGTTTCAGTGTGTGCATAGACAAACGAAACTCGGCAACATAACAAAAACACACCCCGTTTCTAGAACCTTCAATCACCGAGCGGTATAAAGCACGTTGAACTAACTGTCCATCGTCACTCAACATGGGGAAATATCTGTTTGCTGGGTGGGTTTCATTTCTTTCGCTTAATAGACAAGATGAAACGTTCTACAGAACATCCCCTATGAAAAATTTTGAGAAGAATAGGGGATTTAAGGCATGCTTGTCGTACTCCACTGGAAAAAGATGGCCGTAAACCCCAACCCGACTTGATGTAGGACGGTACAACTCTTCGAGGATCGACACATCCCTCAGGTACTCGGTTTCCCAACAAACAGGGTCATAGTGCAAACCTATTGACAAAGTCAAAAGCTGCAGGACTGTGTAGGAATATTATGATCGCTGGCCTTCGGAAGGTAAATGAAACAGTGACACCTGTCAAAGATTNGTCGCATGAGATTATATGGTGAGCTAACAAATTCATTCGAAACGACTAGCGGCGCTCGATACGGGTGTCCCATTTCTCCATTTTTGTTCAACTTCGTCATGGATGAGGTTATGGAGTACGCTTAAGGAAGTCTGCAGTATGTAGGGGTCTAGATAAGAAATGGAGAGAAGCTGTGTGACTTAAATCATGCAGACAATGTTGTGTGCCTGTTCGAATATGCTGACCAAGCACAATGTGTACTAGACAGACTCTCCAGGTATGTAGCTCCGTTAAGCATGTTTTTTGCACCATCAAAGTGCAATGTGTCGTCACAAGATTGGACGACAGTAGTCCCGAACTTGATACTGGATGAAGAGGAACTAACGGTTGTGGACCGTTTCGCTTACCTCGGCAGCTGCGCGACAAACGATGGTACCACGGCACTGGAGCCAAACAGGTTTATCCAAGGCTCGTGCAGCATATGCTGGACTGAAGCACTTGTGGCGTCGGCCTGATATTTCACTGAGCTGGGAACACTGTTTGTACTACGCCGTCGTTCGCTCGGTTCTGTTGTGTGGTTACAAGACAAGGAGCATGCGAGTCAAAAGTGTTCATTGATTGGAGGTTTTCGATCACTAATGTCTCCGTAGTATATGGCCAAGATTTGATGGAGTGACCGGGTAAGTAATGTAGAAGTTAAGAATCTAGGATTAGGTGCCGGTCTGAGAACACTATCCGAGCGTATGAAGTTTAGACTAGGTTGGTCGGGTCATGTGTTGTGTATGGTCAGCACTTGTCTACCATACCGTGTCCTGTTTTACGTTCCTCTCTCGGATTGGGGAAATCTATGTGAAGATCAACAGATGACTTGGTAACGTGGAATGAGAAGATGTACATCGAACTTAGGTGAAATAGGTGTCGCGCGTTTTCGTGGTTGGGATCCGAAAGACCGGTCAACTAGGTGGCTGGAGGATATGGCAGTGAACCGTGAACAGTGGCGATCGTGTTGTCATTTTCTATCGAATCAGAATGATTGAAATAGTCTGCCTGTACAGTTAGACTGTATACAATGTGTTGGCAGCTGCAGCGTTCTTATATTTTCCTGTCTGTGTAGGTTCACTTCTTTTTCCCGTTAGATGTTAGACGTTAAATAGAAACGTGTAACTCTGAGGAAAAGGCAGCGGCCAGTAAGGCTCGAATTGTTCAACGCTGAACGATGACGGTGATTTAACTCCTGTGCTCGTTCACCACAGTTAATAACTGAATATATGATTCACAGACTGTTTTGCGTAAGCTGTTGAAAAGAGTAATAAGAAATGTTAACATCCCGCAGCACTGGTCTTTCTCTGCTATTCAAATGGCTGGCGGTAGCCAAACGGATAAGGTCGTGGCATTTGGACATGAAGGTCACGAGTTCGAATCCTCCCACCGCTGGTCAACTTCCTCACTTGGCAGCCCTCTGCTGGCCGCGCCCCGTTTCCTGAAAATTGATGTGCACTATTGTTTCATTAATAAAGGAAGTAACAGATTAAAAAAACATAGGGGCATCCAATGTTTCAAACTCTTTAGATGAGATTTCGCTCAAAATCAAAGTTTGCCTCCAGTATGAATTATTGTACCTTATGAGAAACAACACGAAACAATCTAAAGGTAGACTTGAACCTTGCAATTAATCGTCTTCTTTTTTCTCGTTGTGGCCTCTGGCACCTTGCTCGCTTTTATGCCGCCGAATAGATATTACATGTGGTGAGAGATGATAATTCGCTGCTGCCCGATTCGTCGTAACAAGTGACCCATTGGAACCATACGTAGTTGCCGGTTCCCCTCGCGCGTGTATTGGACTCTAGCGGCAATGGGTCGTCTCCTCCCACTAAACTAATATTAAGCATGCCACAAAAATAGATGTCGGCATCTCGAAAAACGTAGCGAGAAGCACGACTTGGTTACGAAAACCACCCACTGTGGAGTGATATGGCCCGGTTTTGGTTGCTACTGCACAGCATCGACTATTCACGAACGAGGTAAACAAACAATGGCTGACAGAACACACTTAAGTAAGACGTTCGCTCTATTCAATGTAGTCGACTGAGACAGCTTAGCTTCGCAAGTGTCCAGTAAAACCTCTAGAGGAACTGCAGAAAATCTGTGTAGGCTGATATCATTCCGTAAATAACACATACATAGTAGTTAAAACGACGAATACGTACTGATTTATTGACGGATCCGATCGACGCCTCCGGTCTTGTGGAATTGAATTTCGAGATGGAGAAGAGGAGGAAGTGGAGGAAGAGGACGTGTTGTTAGCCTGACGGGTATCGGTCACTGCGGTAACCACCACTGGTTGAGTGCTTGAGATAGGTGCAGCTGTCGCGGTTACTGCATCAGGTGACCGCGAATTAGACACCTGCTGAGTGGAAACTGCGACGGTAGGGGAAGCACGCACTGTGTCGAAAACCCATTTTAGGGTCTCAGCTGCATTGTTCTGTTTATCTCCATCGCGATGCTTTTTCTGCTTGTCTCTCGATGCATCCGGTGACCTGAAATGAACACAAATTCATCGCCGAATGGATATATTTACATGACGAGCGGGTAAATGCGAGAACACAGATCTGCGAATGAATAATACAAGGGAAAAAATGAAATCGCGATCGGGAAAGAGGACGCTTTGGGCCCTGATGACGGTTCATTCCTTAAGGTATGTTCCATCGAAATCCGGTAAATAAGTTCAGTAAGCAGTAATTCGCTCACTATTTTGGTTGAGTGAAACTTTAGGATACGATGCATCTGACTACCGCACAATAACACCCGGCAGTTTCCAAGTGGATTGCCCATCCATTATCTCGAAGATGTCTGACGATGGAACCCGAGGTTCGCCAGTCACTTTGGCGGTATAGGATGATTTGCCGCAACCCGGCATCTTACCACATGACTTTTGGGATCTTGTATAGCCTTGTATAACCTAAAATGCAGTGAGTCCCTACGGGCTTTGGGAAGGGACACTAGTATTGCACTCCTGTTCAGTTAAGTTTTTAAAACCACAAAGCTTGCTTTGAGGTGTTCCGGTAGTGGTCGATACCTCATAGCGCCGCCTACCCAAAAGCGAAAAAAAACAAGAAATAATGAAAGATCAACAGTAGGGTAAAAAGTTCAAGAACCGCACAGAATGGAAAGATTCAGAATCCAAGAACGCTACTGCCTCTGACTGAACGAAATCATTTCACAGTCGGAGAACAGTGGACCACATGACGGCAGCGTTTCCCAACGACGATTCCCGATGAGATTACCAGATTCCCAAACCTCCACGTAGATTTACGTCCAGTGTATGTCTCACCACAAGCTGTGGTTTGTTATGCTCGCTACCAGCCGGGATGAATGAGCGTGTATTGGGAAGATAAGCGGTGCCAACGGAAATCTGAATCAGGGTACAGATCACGAAGCATGTTCCAACCTTGAATTCAATCGTGGCTGCTGAGTAACAGAAATTAACGATATCAATGAAACCAATTTATTTGATTCAGAAGATTGCTATGCAAAAAAGAAGCAACCAATTAATAGAAAAACTGATGACTTCAGAGTGCTCTTGAAAGATTATGCGTGTTGCTTGCAGCCATCAAATCTAATGAAAAAAGGCGCAAATACAATCAACGTTACTGACTTTTCCGGAAGACATCTTCAACAGACATCGCTAATAAAAAAGGCAAATCCAACCAACCACCGGCCTCATCAGAAAGAATAAATATACAAAGCGAACAGGGAATGCACCCATACAGGACGGGGGGAAAAGACCTGTAGTAGCTAACACACCCGATTGGTACAAGTGCACAAATACACTATTTCAATCATTCTGATTCGATAGAAAATGACAACACGATCGCCACTGTTCACGGTTCACTGCCATATCCTCCAGCCACCTAGTTGACCGGTCTTTCGGATCCCAACCACGAAAACGCGCGACACCTATTTCACCTAAGTTCGATGTACATCTTCTCATTCCACGTTACCAAGTCATCTGTTGATCTTCACATAGATTTCCCCAATCCGAGAGAGGAACGTAAAACAGGACACGGTATGGTAGACAAGTGCTGACCATACACAACACATGACCCGACCAACCTAGTCTAAACTTCATACGCTCGGATAGTGTTCTCAGACCGGCACCTAATCCTAGATTCTTAACTTCTACATTACTTACCCGGTCACTCCATCAAATCTTGGCCATATACTACGGAGACATTAGTGATCGAAAACCTCCAATCAATGAACACTTTTGACTCGCATGCTCCTTGTCTTGTAACCACACAACAGAACCGAGCGAACGACGGCGTAGTACAAACAGTGTTCCCAGCTCAGTGAAATATCAGGCCGACGCCACAAGTGCTTCAGTCCAGCATATGCTGCACGAGCCTTGGATAAACCTGTTTGGCTCCAGTGCCGTGGTACCATCGTTTGTCGCGCAGCTGCCGAGGTAAGCGAAACGGTCCACAACCGTTAGTTCCTCTTCATCCAGTATCAAGTTCGGGACTACTGTCGTCCAATCTTGTGACGACACATTGCACTTTGATGGTGCAAAAAACATGCTTAACGGAGCTACATACCTGGAGAGTCTGTCTAGTACACATTGTGCTTGGTCAGCATATTCGAACAGGCACACAACATTGTCTGCATGATTTAAGTCACACAGCTTCTCTCCATTTCTTATCTAGACCCCTACATACTGCAGACTTCCTTAAGCGTACTCCATAACCTCATCCATGACGAAGTTGAACAAAAATGGAGAAATGGGACACCCGTATCGAGCGCCGCTAGTCGTTTCGAATGAATTTGTTAGCTCACCATATAATCTCATGCGACTGCAGGTGTGCAAGTAGAACGCTCACAGAAGGTGAACGAACATTGTTGACATGCCAGTCCGATGGAGAGCACTGAATAGCATAGTCCGATCCACTGAGTTGGATGCGCCTTTCAGTTCGAGAAAGATTACCATCGCCGGACGACGGTGTGTTGGCAAACCTCGCAGCATTATCGAAGCTAACACCTCATTAACTATCGGCATTAAACAATTCCCCGATGACTGCTACACTCACTCCGTGTGCCCCTCTTGCAGATGCGTACAATCAGTGGCTCATCCCACGATAAGGAATGCGCTCCTTGTTCCAAGTATCTCAAAGCAAGGAGGTAATTGCTTTTATCAGGGTTTCTCCACCCAATTTGAAAAGAACTGAGGGAAGTTCGTCGGATCGCCCGCATTTCCTCCTTTCAGAAGTCAAATGTTCAACTCTACGCCCACTGCAGTTGAGGGGTCAAGAGGCATCTCGCAAGAGTTAGCAGCTGCGAACGTCGGACTAACTACATTAGCGTGCGGCCAGCTAAACTGAACCTTGAAGCACTGGGCTTAACGGCCCAGCCATGGATGGGCTCTCCATTTCTATCGCACACGACTTCACTAACCGAAGTTCGCCGATCACCGGTGTCGCGTATGAGTTTGAACAGTCATGAACTATTACCTGAAGCGTCTGCTAACTCCATTTCTTCGGCAAACTTAACCCGCCAGTTTTCACGGTCATTCCTACGGTATCGCCTACTTGATTTTATTCCTGCGCTCATTTGCACTACTGCTCATCGAAGTTCTTAGGTCGTCGGATAGTTTCTGTTTGCAGCTGTTGCGAACAGACGAAACGAACAGACTTTCGACGACCAATTGGGATTTTAGTTTGCGCCCATGGCTATCGAAATGAGGCAAAAATCGCATTGAAACTAATTCGTGATCCGATTCAACGTGCGTTTTTCATTACGACAGAACCGTGCCAACGGTAGCTTACTGCATTAAGGTCGATCTGATTCAGACAATCTGCCGAGTTAGAGCACCAAGTCGCTGTGCGACGTGAACTTTGTCGGAAATTCGTGCTAGACAGGAATAAATTATTGTCCCTACAGAATTGGAGAAATCTTTCCCCGTTATCCGTTTGCTGAGAAGACAAGGCGCACCGTCCACCTAAACAGGATTCCGATGCACTAAGTTTTCCAACTTATGAATTAAAATCACCTACCAGCACTACAGTGTCAGAGCCTTTTCCCCTTCGAACAACAGTGACGGGGCTTGAGAAAGTGCGAATTGGCAGGTTGAAAACCGCTGGCTACACCAATTGACAGTGAACCATTGTGAGTGTTGGGCGTGTTACCGCTGGGGAAATTATGGGTAGCCAGAGGGGGCAAAGCGATCTGGTAGAAGACAGAAGAGACAGGCTGAATAAAAGAGGGGACTCTGAGTGGTACTACACTTATTGCTACTCGCGCGCTTACATCTACTGCCATGCTACAATCTTTCGACTGGCAGCTGTCAATTTAAAAGGTCTACAACCGTTAGTTCCGCCACTTAACATCAAGTTTACGGCAACTGTCGTCCAGTCTTGTGGCAACACTACACCTTGAAAGTGAAAAACATGCCGGATGAAGCCATCGCTTTCATTAGTCTCCGCAATATGCTGCGCATGTTCTCTAGATTCCAACAGGCAAATGAGATCGTCTACTCAATCTAAGTCGTAGATTCCTCGCTGGCCAATTGGACACCTACACCCTTCAACACCATTACCTGGTCAATGGCGAAGTTAAACAAGAATGGAGAATTAAGACCTTCCTAGCAAACACCGCGGGTCGTTTCAACAAGGCTGATGATTTGAACTGATTAAAGTGTATGAACCAGAATACAAATTGCCGAACTTGTTTTGCAAATGTGCAGGCCAGATCCACCGATTCCTTAGGATAACACCCTACATTGACATCACAGATGAACCATAGGTTGTGCACTACTGACGACCTGCGAGAAACAAACGAGTTCTTGCTTCAGTGGGGAAACCCACGCAGACAGGCACTTCTTTTGTCTTTCACACTGGTGTTCTATTTTCAACTATTCCTGATGAAATAGTTCGTAACTTGATTACACTAATAAGTTTTGAGGTTAGCTTTTTGGTTTGAGTGTGCACGTTCCGAAAATTTGATGAGTCGGTTCAGACAGCGTACTACAGCTTGAGCGTCGCTGCGTTTTGCGTCTGAAAAGAGCCCAGACAGTCTGGTGCACACAAGTGGCAGGACAGATTCAACCAGACAACATTTCATTCAAAGTTCCCTCGAAACGAAATAGTAAACAACATCTACAGTGAAGCATGATTTCCGAGTGCAACATACCCATAGCATATCACCGATGAAACGTGCGAAATACAACGTTAACAACCACATTTTCAACAAACCCGTGGGAGCCAAATGAGATTTCACTCAGGAACGTACAATCGATTGAAATATTTCGTGTGATAACTTAAACGGAGAAAATAACAATAAAACAAGCAGACACGGGTATTTCCAAAACCTAAACATTGTTCAATTCAGTTCAGGTTGTATAACCATCAACTTTGTATCAAAGTGCCCTAGTTTCGGTTGCTACCTCATAGCAACATCTACTCAGAGGAGAAGAGAACCGGGAATGGCGAAAGATCGACTGTGAAATAACAAGCTAAACAACTATCGAGAAGAGAACAGATTTCGGACGCAATAACGTCACTAACTTTGACATTGAGCCATTTCACCCACTGTCTACAATCATTGATTGGTGAAATCTCGTGCACCCGAACCCAGAAGTCTAACTGCACCTACATAAACCAATCCATTGGTTCACGTTTTCATACATTTTTATCATCTTATTGAATGGCCACTTCCAATCATCCTCCCATCACTCACTACCTGCCTAGAGAAACAGCCTGCAACGAGGCAGTCCTTCTGTGGGCAAGCACAAAACATATCCCAACCACTTTAAACTATCCTGATTCAGTACCTATTCCAATGATCAAATCCTAGGATCCAGTATCTTACACCTAACTTCTCAGTTACTCGCAACATTCTTCCACCATATTCTACCACTAATACGAACACAACGCTGTTCAAACACCGAAAGCCTTCGCATGTAATTTGCTCTCAGCAGCCATGTTTCGGAGTCCTAGAGCAATAACGATTTGACTGGTGTATATCCGACTGTGTATATCCGACCTATGATTGATAACTGGATGTCACATTGATGTCACACACGCCGCAAATCAGCGAATGCTAAACGGTATTCTGTATGTGCGAAAGCACTTCGTCTGATATACGAAAACCAGATAAGATGTAACTACCCAAGTGATTAGGCCTATCTGCGTCACTCAGAACTTGTCTCTCAAGTCCGAGGTTCAGGCGTGAGATAATGCAATCATGTGTCAGCGTTTAAGACTTTGAAGGTGCAAAACGCATCCGGAACGTAAGTGCACTGCCGTTCAGACGATCGAGGAAAATCTGCGATTTACTTTCATCTTCACTCAGTAGCACATTGTGGTCCGCATATCTGTCTGAGCAGATATCGTTGATATCATTCTCACATGAAGACAGAGCTATCACCGCAACCATCTCTATGAAAAAGTTGAAAACAAAAGGCGGAAAAGGGAAACACCGACCGAGGAAAAGGCAGCGGTCAGTGTTGCTTGCCTTGCTGGTTAATCGTGAACGATAACCTTATGGTAAACTCGGTTGGAAATTCGCTAGACCGATAAACCTTGTTCACATCGGAAAAGACCAATTATCAAATGTGAACTGCTCTTAGTGTTGGACAGCACTAGAGTACTGAGTGGTCGACCGACTCGAACGATACATTCAGACCAAGAATCCAAGGGATTCATTTCTTTAGTCTATATGGTAGACCAAAATAAAGTGATGAGCCTGAAAAGAATGACCTCGCAAATCACGGTGACCGTGCCGAGGGTAGAAGGTCCTAAGGTGACGGTGATTGTGCTTGTTTCCTCGTACGATGTGAAGGTTAGGAACCTAGTATTGGATACTGGTTCAGAGAACATCCTGGCACAACGCACCAAGCTTAGTACACTTCGTTGGTCGGGGAACATGTTGCATATGACAAACACATGACTACCACATCGTGCCCTGTTTGCCGTTTCTCCTTTGGAGTGAAAGAAAGCCAGGTGGGTATTAACAGATGACGTGTAAGCGTGGAATGAGGAAACCTACAGCAAACTTATGTAAAGTTGGTACTTCACGTTTCGTGGTTACGACCCAAAAGATCCATCAATCAGTTGACTAGAAAAACCGAGGGACATGGCTGGCAACGAACCATGGACAACCACAAGTGTGCTGTCGAGTCAGAATGATTGAAAAGTGCTTTCGTACAGTTAGACTGTATTCGGTATGTTGGCTACAATGGCATTTTTCTTTCTCTTTACCTATAGGTTCACCTTTTCTTAGTCTTTCTGCAACGAAGTGTGTGAAAGATAGCGATTAGTGGGGTTTGGCTTGCTGTTTAATGTCGAATGATTATTACTATATGGTACAATGCCGAAGAGATATCATCTTCGCAAATGAAAAAGCTTTACCGGTCTGAGTTGAATCTTTCCGTTCAAATTGACTGCAAGGAACGAACATTCACGTGAGACAAACACTACTATTGGCCCCCCACAGTATTCGCTTTCCGGCGAGATGCGTTATATTTTCAAGATGGCTAAGATGATCTAAGATGAATTGCGATTCGGTATTTTTATTATATGCCCAAAGTGGAGGGAGTATGCTCTACAGCCGTTAGAGGCCAACTATACGCTAGAGTTGGACCGGCAATTGTGACCGTGAAATTTAGAATAGTACTAAATCGCATAAGCTCCTAATGGGTCAGGTGTGGCAACGAGCCGGACGATAGCGAATTGTCAGCTAACACCAAGGCCGGGGCGATGAAAGTCACTTGCACTGATTACGTGCTCACTGCACGACGATCAAGGTGGAATTCATTCCACACAACGATTCTAATCAGTTATCATTACCTAATCACTGATCGGCTCAGTCGAATTGAGAATCTCGAACTATTGAGACGTGTAGTAACCAAGGCCTACGGTCCGCTTTTCGTGTGTACTAATTGGTCTACCTGCTTGTATAAACAAAAAGCCCCATAGTTTGTTCGAGTGTATTTGGTATGCAAATGCTCGCATACATATAGGAAATTTCTCAGACTGATTGACTGAATGCAGACGGCGACTTGCATTTACCAAGCAGAATTGAGTGGGTGAAAGAGAACGGCTTGTGAGAATTTGTGCATTGTGTTTGTTCTGTCTATCAATAGGCAGTAAGCACATTGACGCACGAAAAAAAACGTGCATCCGAAGAGTGAAAAAAAGACTGTTCACATTTCTTGCATCAAAAATTCTAAGCTATTTTGTTCACTATGAGAGCGAAGTATATCAATCGCAAGAAACGTATAATACAAAGTGAGCAATTTCATACACACACCGTGTGTATGCTTATAAAAAAGACGGTCATAGTGCAAGCGTACTCAATTGGTACAAACCGAACGAATATGAGTTTGTGTCCATTTTTGCTCAAATCTAACGAGAAAATCGACTGGTTTGCCAGTTTCGTTCATTAATTCAAATCCGTAGTACATCAACACAGTAAATCACATAACAGAAACCCCCGGCCAAAGTTGCTGTCATGAGTAAGCAATAAATGAAGTTTCTAGCTTTAAAGATCTGTATCATCGAGAGGAACTTTATTGAGGATTCCAAACTACTGACTGGGACATTAACCCAAAAAAGGAGCACATAGACACATGCACACTGTCACCTGGCTCGTCATCATATCTAGCTCAACGGGACCTTATGTGATTCTATCCCACTTCAAATTTCAAGCTCATGGATTTCGGTTCCCGTTGCTTTTCTCCCTCTTTGTGTACTGGGTTCTAGTGTCTAGGAAGCATACTCCCCTTGTTATATTCATACGTCAAGTATGTTTTTTGAAGTCATGACTGAAGCGTGAGGGCAATGGAAGGAACAAATTCAATAACCATTTGGACCCGCTAAACGGGAGGAGGGAAATCGACCCTGAAACTTGGAGTGGTATAGAATCACATAAGGTCTCATTAAGTCACGTGTAGGTGACGATCCGGGCGACAGCAAGTTGCCATCTATCAACAAATGATTGGTGAATTTGGAATTCGAACCTCTGATATTTTTGATGACAGATGCTTGGTCCAATTGACCACCACCGGTCAAAAAACAGTTAACCAAGTGCTACCATTACTTACAGGCCATCCTCGTCTGAATCGTCTTCCTCATCACTGCCCTCCTCTCGCCATCTTCGGTACCGTTCTATCAGTTCTTGTAAGATGCTATTTTTTCGGGCTCGTTTGATAAACGGATGACGTAAAAGTTCGTGTGCTGTAGGTCTCTACAAATGAAAAAAGAAAGAATAAAGGTATTATGGGTTATCAGAAGGAAAACATGGATTAGTAGTACTCGGTTTAGACGCGATAGTTGATCAAAGTCTAAAGATCACATCCCTACCTTTAGGATAAAAAAACGAACGTTAATCTGAGTAAACTGGGTCTCAACCACTGACAGCAAACGAAACTAGTGCTCCAAGATGAAGCGAGTGTTCCATCGGGTAAAAGTCATCAAGTTAAAAATCAAACAGTTATCCGGACGAAGTATCACTGAGATGAATGTGAACTACCACTGAGTCAGATTTCAAACCTTTGATATACTTTTGTATAAGACAAGCAACACCAAGAGGTAACTAAACTGGTCGACCGGAGCATTTTCAACAAGCTTATAGATCGTTTTCTTTCCTAACTTTCACACAAGCTAAAATGGACACAATTCTGGATCAGGACTGGGAGAAGTGCCATTAACCTCCCACCCGTTAATCCCAAAAAAATCGATTCGGAGCCGGCGAGGGACATCAAAAAATCCTGATCAGAATAGAACCCTATGACGAACGAAGATGTTCCAGTAAGTAAACGAAACCATCAAGAACTGCATTTACTCAGATGTTCTACCCTTGCTCTTGATGTGTACCCTCGAAGTGCAAAACATTTACAAAATTGCACTGTATTATGCCCGAACCTCGGACTTGAGAGACAAGTTCTGAGTGACGCAGATAGGCCTAATCACTTGGGTAGTTACATCTTATCTGGTTTTCGTATATCAGACGAAGTGCTTTCGCACATACAGAATACCGTTTAGCATTCGCTGATTTGCGGCGTGTGTGACATCAATGTGACATCCAGTTATCAATCATAGGTCGGATATACACAGTCGGATATACACCAGTCAAATCGTTATTGCTCTAGGACTCCGAAACATGGCTGCTGAGAGCAAATTACATGCGAAGGCTTTCGGTGTTTGAACAGCGTTGTGTTCGTATTAGTGGTAGAATATGGTGGAAGAATGTTGCGAGTAACTGAGAAGTTAGGTGTAAGATACTGGATCCTAGGATTTGATCATTGGAATAGGTACTGAATCAGGATAGTTTAAAGTGGTTGGGATATGTTTTGTGCTTGCCCACAGAAGGACTGCCTCGTTGCAGGCTGTTTCTCTAGGCAGGTAGTGAGTGATGGGAGGATGATTGGAAGTGGCCATTCAATAAGATGATAAAAATGTATGAAAACGTGAACCAATGGATTGGTTTATGTAGGTGCAGTTAGACTTCTGGGTTCGGGTGCACGAGATTTCACCAATCAATGATTGTAGACAGTGGGTGAAATGGCTCAATGTCAAAGTTAGTGACGTTATTGCGTCCGAAATCTGTTCTCTTCTCGATAGTTGTTTAGCTTGTTATTTCACAGTCGATCTTTCGCCATTCCCGGTTCTCTTCTCCTCTGAGTAGATGTTGCTATGAGGTAGCAACCGAAACTAGGGCACTTTGATACAAAGTTGATGGTTGTACAACCTGAATTGAACTGAGGGTATCGAATTTCAGAGGTCGATCAAGTCAAATCGGAATACCAACTGGGAACAACACTTGCCGAACATTACGCGGTAAACCGATTGGTGAGTGTGATTGAGGCGCAACAATTTACTTTCAAACAAACGCGAGTCCGTATTACAGTGAAATGGATACGAAACAACTACATGCGATAGAATCAACTGATTGATCATGTTCCACGTTGGGACAAAATGGCATGTGTCCCCACCCCGCACCACCTCGTGCACGGCCACACGCACAAGCTGCACACACGCGTATCACGGAAATTCATTGTTAACCACTTCTCCATCGGTGCAAATCACATCCACATACCATACGAGTTGTGGATTTTCGAAAACGTTTATTCGCTCAAACTTCGACAACGTGTCATCGACTAGTTTTGTTTTTTTTCACTCACGTGGAGGTCGTTATGAGGAGCCAAGAATATCAACTTACCTTAGAAAATAGAAATATGATGAGCTGCGGCAATAGCTAAAACAAAAACAGTTGGCTGATTGATTTGCAGTGATACAATACGGCATCTGTGTTGTCGAACTGCAGTTAACACTCAGCCCTAAACTGGAACAATATGAGAGGACTAAAATGCATCCCCGTCATCTGGAGATCACGGGGCATGGAGCCGGAAATTGTAAAACTTGCCTTGAGAAAGACGATCCACGATTGTCGGAACGTTGACGCATTACGTCTACCAACAACGTTTTGTTATTAACACTATCATTCACACAATAAAAACCAACACATGGTGTATCGAGTTTTCGATACACTCCTTAGGTCGTCCGGTTTTGATATTTGCTTTTAAATTGTATTTAGGACAGCACCGATCATTGTTAGGAGAACTGGTGTGCTATATCCACCAGTGTTCAAGTACCACCTCGGTGACAGACGGCAACTTCCGGTGCCCCAGCTCGTTACTAGAGATGACACAATGGGACCTGATCTAGTTCGGTGTCACACCAAGATTCAAGTTCATGACTGCTGGCTCCCCCTTCTTTCCCTCTCTCCCCCCCCCGTCCCGTGCAGTGGGGCCCTACACGAATGCTTTAAGTATGACAAAAAAAAACAAGAGAACGACGCGATGAGGCATACGAGAAAAGGGAAATTTTCTGCAATTATCTAGCGAAACGGTGACCTCCAAGTGAAACAGACATAGGAAAGGACCATCGTAGACAAGTGTGTGGACCCTTCGTCAATGGTGCGCTCGAAAACCGGCAACAGTACGATTTCAAACAAGTAGCAGGGGGAATTGGTCTTATGTCACAGTTGGATACCCAACAGAATTTCCATGTCAACCATTAATTTTGGCTGAGAACATTTCACCTCGTGAGGATATCAACAGAAGTGAGTACTGCGCGTCAGACCCCTATAATCAAAAAAGGAATCATATCAGATCAAACTTCACCTCTTCAGAATCAGCGAAGTAGGAGTGGTCTGTTTATTGCGAATCAAAAGGACGGTAGTTTGCCATGGCAAGGGAAGAAGACAACAGATCTGTGAATAATGAACAGAATCATTGATACCACGCACGTATACGGCACGTAAAGGGAGTTTGAGGTAAAATCTGACAAAATTACCAGCAGGTTGAAAAGTTTTTGTTCTGCCACAAGTATTCATTTACAATTTGGGTCTTGTGATTTCTATCCATGTTGGTGAGGAAAAGTGCTTGGGAAATAGACCATCGGCTCGCACGACCTGGTCTAATCGAAACCGACGGAACGAGTGGCTGACAGAGTATTTCCGCACAAAAGTACTTAAATCTACCGTCAGATAAACTAATGGCTACTAATGATATTGTATGATAATATAATCCTTCTGATGTGCTTTTACCCAACAGTCTTTTCACAAAAATAAATGGACTTCAATCATGAAGGGTTAGCGGCTTATCAAAAGGAGGACGAAAAATGGGTTTATTCACAACAGGAATAGAAACAAGCGGATAGGTAGTCAATGAGCTTCCCGTTATTATTCATGAGGATATTTCTCATTCGGTTTGCTGAACTGGTGGGTAAGATAAATTGTTGCCCCGTGTTCACACACACACACACACACACACACACACACACATTTAGTTTTGTCCAGTGTCCAATGTGTCAATGTAGCCCTTCTCTCAATAAAGCAAACAGAATTTCTGAACCGTATAATTTTACACGAAACGATATAACTATAAACCACGTATGATGTATTGTATGGAGCTTTATATTGACAAAATAGCTTTCACGGAGTCAATTGCCTGTTGTATTCAGAGGGTATTTCATTAAAAACGACAAATTTCGCAATGTATAGTGCACAATTTTGATGTCTACCGACGAGATCAAAACCAAGGTCTTGCAGTTCGCCAGGGTGCGTTCTGTGAGAAGTAATATCCCATAAATGGCTTTATAAAGTCACTCGCATGCCACCTCTGGTGAATATATATATATATATATATATATATATATATATATAGTGTGAGAGAGCAAGTCTTTTCGCCGATTGGGCGCCATCGGAGCTGTCGGGAGGAACAATGAGGGAGAAAGAGGAAAGTGCGGTGTTTATCAAGTAGGCTACCTATTCCACACTCCATTTCTACATTATTGCACGTTCATCGTGATCCGATAGTTTTTCAATGGCTTGAATATTACTGTTTTTATGACATTTATGAAGTATGAGTGCAGTGGGAGAAACACGTCACGCGACCAGTAAGGCCCATTACACGAGGAGGGACCCGCAACCGTGACGCTGAAACTTGGCACAGAACCACATAACCTATTATCAGGTCAAGTGTGGTAACGGGCCGGGGGCAACGACTCGAACCTCTGATCTCTCGGTGACACGCCTAATCCATTTGACCATCTCCGGTTCCTTTGGTGCACACCGAATAAAAAAGTTCAGTTACGTGATCTGCTCCGAGCTTTTGATTAAAAAAAACCTAGAACACAGGGCAGTAGGACGACTTGAGGATTACGACAGCCCACTGGGGATTGGTGCCCGATTGTTCAATTCATAAACTCTTCGGACGAGGCCAGACATCCTGGATGCCCAAGTACACCCCCTCCGCCACTGGCGCCAATGGGAATACAGCCGCATGCTTTGTGCACTTCCATCAGTTGACTTGAGAGCGAGCTTTAGTCATCTCTCTTGGAATGATCATTAGTCAACCCGATGGAGAGCGCTTGAAATCGGCCTTCGTTAGTGCACTTTCGTGGAAACACCTCCACCACGAGAGAACATTGCGTAGGAATTCCTCAGTAAAGACTAGCTGGGGTCCAATGTCATTTAGGACCACTTAGAGACGATCAAGGCAAGTGGCCAATTCGGAGGCTAAGATACTCACTTCCTGACCACTAACCGAGCACTTGTAGCAGAATTGAAACTGTATCTGCGAGTTTGTTTGGTCTGAACCAATGAGACTCCCTTTTAATCCAGATTTGAACCAACCTGTCGGACAGTCGAAGAGAAGGCCGACCGAAAAAACCAATCCCTAACAGTTCCCCCGTCCGAATAACCGTTTGAACCGACTGTTATTGATCAACATCAATTTTGGTCCTTCCCAATTACACCACACGCATGTTTTCGCTTTTGGGGATGTTGCGATTGATCTCCGTTAGTTTTTCGTGGGCCATAATCCGGGTCTAACTTTACACACGCATTAAAAAGTCTATCAACCGGAAAAACGACGAATCAGTATTTGGATCATCACCTTATTGGGCCTCCGAATCAGCCAGACTTCTGAGCAGCTAGTACATCTCGCACTCTCGATTGGTTTACTCTTCTATTCTAGAACGTTCTTGCTATATAACAATAAAAGTCTTCATCGTTCAGTGTTAAACAGCAAGGCAATTCTCACTGATCGCTGCCTTTTCTCCAGAGTTACGTGATTCTATGAGAAGAGTGAATATTCAAGGGGAACAGGGAGTGGATCTACACAGGCGGGGAAAAATAAGATGCTGCTGCATCCAACCTATGGAATACAGTCTAACTGTACAAACGCACAGTTTTCAATCATTCTAATTCGATAGAAAATGACAACACGATCACCACTGTTTACGGTTCGCTACCATATCCTTTAAGGTCTCCAGCAACCTAGTTTATGGGTCTTTCGGACCCCAACCACGAAGACATGAGACACCTATTTCACCTAAGTTCGCTGTACATTTTCTCGTTCACCGTCACCATATCATCTGGTGACTTTCACATAGCTTCTCTCACTTTGCGAGAGGAACCCAAAATAGGACACGATATGGTAGACGAGTGCTCGCCATACGCAACACGTAACCCAACCAGCGTAGTCTAGTAAGTTTCATACGATGAAACAAGATGTACTAGATTCCTCACCTTTGAATTACTCACTCGGTCACTCCATCCAATCCTAGCCATACTACGTAGACATCGGTTGTCGAGAACCTCTAGCCGACGAACATTTCCCACAAGAATATTCCATGTCCCGCAACCGTACAACAGAACTGAGCGCACTGCGGCACAGTACACACGACCTTTCAATTTCAGTGAAATATCAGACCGACGGCACAAGTGCTTCGGTCCTTATGCTTCTATAAACTTTAAACGAATGCTTTACGAATTCACCAGGAATACGTATTTGTTAGGCTTCCCGTACATCAGTCTTATCAGGTGATGCGAAGGTGGCCTTGTCTGACTCGACAGCTGGAGATCCAAGCTATCGGTATATGTCGTATCTAAGGAGTTCGTGCCAATGAGTGACGCTTCTATCCAATCCTCTTGAAACATTTCAATTAAGCTTTTCAAGGACTCTAAAGATCACATATCTGAGGCGTGAGAACAGCACACCTTATAGCCGCTAAGGTTAACCGTACAACGAGGAATGGGGAATTTCAATTCTGAACCACATAAAATACCAATCGGTTAGGTGTGGAAAACAAACGATGTGATAGCAAAGCACCGTCCGTCAACAAAATGACAGGAACTTTTGGACTCGAATCCCCACCATTTGCGGATGATAGGCGCTTAATCCACTTGAACCCCGCTTTCGGGTTGGACAGAAGGAAATTCAACTGGTCTAATCTCCCGTGCATCCACACCGTTGAGTAAGTCATGAACCAAGACCAATCACATCATCGTCAGTTACGATCAGCGAGAATTTATTTAGAAAGGGCTGATCACGTGGGAATATCCTCTCGATTACTAACACGCATCAATTGGCACAGTTAGTTTATTTTGATGAGTGGTCCCGAACTGTTTTAATGGCGGTTACGTTGCAATAAACTACCACAACCAAAATGCTTATCGTAAAATAATTCACCATGTGATATCATCGCTCAACTCACCATAAAGAAAACATGGAAGAACTGTAAAGCTGTTTCATCCTTGTTAGGACTGATGAGCAGTGCATATGCACCGCGCCCGAACTGGAAAGCGAACCTGGGACGAACGACTTTTCAGTCGAACGCCTTACCTATCCATTACGCTACTGGGCACACTCTGAACGGTTTGTTCAAATTCACCACATCATCTTCCACATATCTATCACTGTGTTGCACCACCGCGGTGGATATGCACTGCTGATGATTCCTAACAAGGATGAAACAGCTGTACAGTGCTTCCATGGTTTCTTTATGGTAAGTTGAGTGATGATATCACATGGTGAATTATTTCATGAAAACATTCAGCCTCCTACTGCTGAAATGTACCAAACCGCTTATGTTCTAAAATGTTGTAGCTGAAAACCTGGATACTCCTGTTCGAAAGTATCTAACTACTAATGGTCGGTTATGGAGAATGCGATCTAACCGAACAGAGGAAACCGGGGACGTTTAAATCGCTTGAATAACCAATGAAATGAGTCAATCACACACGTTTCACTTTACCTGTCACAAAAAAACGGTATGGGCTCCCATAACAACAGCAAAACACCTGTAAGTGAGCGCATGCACACACACACACACACACCTGTGATACACGGAGCACCAAAATCTGCTTCGGAAGCGGGGCGCTCACAGATATACACACACACACACACACGCACACACAAGAACATTGTGAATCAGATCAATAGGAACAAAATGTGTAACTATTCAGCCGACCGATCTCGCCAAGAGAATCATTAAAATTCCAAAAGATCTGTCGTGGATGTGTGGAATTCATTCAAAACGAACTGGCACTAGGACTGGAAGTATAGCCAAACAAACAAACAAACAAGCAACCAATCAGAGAATGATGAGTTTCGCACACGGAAATGTGATTCGACTGAGTAGTGTAAGTGACCAGACCAGAGATCGACATAGAACTAGTAGTAAAAAAGATGGGTGAAAATGAGACAGCCCGCAATCGCCAATACCACAAGACTATGAATGTGACTAGCTCGGAAAAAGGGGAGAGAGGATCAATGATGGCAAAGCCGAAAAATTAGAATCTTCTGCTACCTTTCGCAATTTACTGACAGTTCGAGAACAAAACGAGGACAAACAGAAAGTGACTGTTGTCATGAACGGAATGCCCAAAAGTATGTGACGGTTTTCCGTCGATACGGTGGGAGACTGGTTAAATTGGGACTGTGTTGTAGTATTCAGGAAAAAAGTCAAAAACAACTGGGGAACCGGTAACAACATGCACTTGAAATGTGTTTTCACGAGTGCATGAATTACTGATGAAATGATTAAAATAACACTGAAGCGTAATGGATCTAGTTAACAGTACCGGGGTCCGTATAAGCCTAAGGGAAACGAAGAGAGCTATAAGAGAGACAAACACAAAATAAATCCACAGATGCCAATTATGGAGGGTAAAGAAAATGAACAAAACTGTGCCGCTTAGTCATATCACCTGGTTTAAGTAAAATCCTAGTCCGGTGAAAGAAGAACAAACAAAACTTTTGGGAAATTATTTAGTGAGGAAAAACCGTAATGGTATGAATGCACCATAGAATTAGACGACTAATGGGAAGCTAGATCGGAAAAATTTATACCATTATTAATTAGTAGTATACAATAATAAAAATGATATTAGTTGATCAAGGGAGAGGGGTCATCGATTAAAACAGCATAAAACGAAAGGACTTACGTTTTCGGGGACTTTGGTCAGACAAGATTCGACAAAGTCACGAAACTGACGGCTGAAATCACCGGTTAATTGGGGAGGCGGATTGTGTGGAATAAAAAGCAAGGCACGAATTGGATGTAGATCGGAATTGGGAGGTTCACCTTTAGCCAACTCAATTGCTGTAATCCCGGTTGACCAGACATCGACCTGAAAAAAGCATATACCAAAGAGAGAGTTGTACGTCTTCTCACCTTTAAAATATGCAGCCTGAGCTGCAGAAATTTTCACTCATCATCATCGTTATACATACATACATATGTATACATAGAAACATTATACACCGGCTTGAAAACAAACATGTTGCCAACGCTAAAACATGTGAACGGAACTTCGCAGGAGGACAAATAAAGAGGAAGAAACAATAAACCATAACAAACCAATTGCTTTTTTGGTTTTCACCGTAGGAATTTTGTTATTTCTTGTTGTTTACGGATTATTTTTAAAGAGGATGAGTTCTACAGACAGGTCACACAGCATTCGCGCCACTAACTTTGGTTCTCATCTACATTTCTCAGCGTCTTCATCTCGCAGGCCTCAACCGCAAAGGCGGGAAGCACCAACCGAGGCTAAAGCCGAAACCAACTTCGTGTATCTACGCCAAGTCACAGCCTAACCGCTAAGTCGTTTCTTCTAGCCTTGCTCACCACGAGCAAAAAGAGCACGAAAAGGCAGACGACTGGCAGGCATACGCAATACGTGCCCACCGCTGGCGATGTACACCGATTACCTCAGTCAGAGGACGACTATCTGCACTCAATACATGACAACACACATTGCCATTGCTCACTCGATGTTCCCACCAGATTCGAGCAACGCTTCGGAGACATCGGTGGTCGAACAAAGAAAGTCGTCAGGCATCCTCAACGCGGACAAGCCATGTCTCGCAACCGTGAAGAATAAGACCACGAACTGTGGCACTTGTATACCCTTCCCTTGACTAAAAGCCGGATTTCATGAGGGCACCACTAGTGTCGCACGTTCGCGAAAGCTGCTCTGTCTTTCGCAATTAGTTATGAGACTTCCTACGAACACCTCCGCCAGATGTGATCAGACGTCCGACGTACTTGAAGCTATTGGCTACATCTAACCGAACACCACAAAGAGTGGGTGTAGGCTCAGGCACCTGTCAGTCTTAAAGGAGTGCCTTGCACTTCGAAGGTGCAAAGCACATCCCCTACATAGAGATCTCGATCGTCAAGCGTGTTGAATTGCCCGTACATTATCACTGAATAAAGCGGTATCATCGGCATACCTTAAATCAAATGACGTATATGAAAGTTTATTGGTTGAGAGGGTAATCAAAACGGTTTACGAGCTTTCTGTTTCAACAACGGTGGGTGAAACTTAAAAAGGGAGACAAAGACAGCATTGAAATAGTTGCCGTCTCTCAATGCCAACTAAGAATGGACGCCCCCGGCAGGTTCGAAGTGGATATTTAAGGTAAATCCACACCTTCCCACAAATATTCAAACTTTAAACCAAACAATTTTCAATGAGTAAAACAGGCACTCATTTCGGCACTAGTTAACAGAGCAGGCAAACTGTACAACAAGAACGATACATGCGAACCAGAAGTCCGACAACTTTAAAGTCCTTCAGGATAAGAATAATCCGCGAGAATGAATAGGACAGGTTTCATGGAACAAACCAGCCACACAACAAGAGCCACAGAATGGCTAACTTCCATTGGCATCTCGAAAATTAGATAAATCGGAAGAAATTGGGAAAGCCCATGTATGTAAAGCGGCGGATAAATGGAAAAACTTACTAGACTTAAATGAACTCGCTATCACTGACAAACATCAGAGGAGAAGGTTGAACACCAATTATTCTAGTTTGCCGCATCATACGAAGACAGGCAAGTAAGCAAACAGGAACAAACAAATGAACACACTCTCCTTCAGGTTATCATCCCAGTTCCATTCGTTTGTAAAACCAATCTTCAGATTGGTTACCTGTGGGAACCGAAACGTCGACAACCTACCAACTATTTCGATTACGCTACTTTTGAACAAGATTCTAAGAATAGTTTCATGGTCTGATACGCAGGATGGGGCTGTTCGTAAGCCAATTTATCCGCCCCCAATGTATTGATTAACGATCCAATCGTCGAATGTATCGTTGCCTTCATGCACATAGTAAGGCAAGCAGACTTTAGATGGAACAGTTTTGTGCTTGAACAGTAAGACTAAAAAGGTGATGGACCGTAGCTTGTAACCAAACAACTGCAAAAATTAAACAGCGCAAAGAAAAGGGTTAAACTAACTTTGAAATCATAAGCACACCGCTGTATTAACTCTGGAGCCATCCAGAACGGCGTACCTACGAATGATCCACGTTTGGTTATGCTGGAGTTTAATTGACCTGCGACGCCGAAATCAGCTAGTTTGACATCGCCGCTGTAGGAGAACAGGACGTTGGCAGCTAGAACGGGGGAAAGAGTGAATTAACGTCTCATATGTTAACCGAGCCAAATGTCTGGATTATAACTAGAAAGATACAGACAATAAATCAAAATTCTATAACTAATTAAGCAAACGAACCATGAACCTATATGGGGACAAATGACAGAGGAAACCGAGTTCCGATTGTCGACATAGAAGAGGAACTGTCATAGGATCCTTATTTAAGAAAAAAAGATGGATAATCTGGAGTTATCATAATGTAGGACGTTATACGCTAAACAGACGAACGTACAAAAGCCAGGTGAAATTAGGTCATTCTGGTTAACGGAATGGGCTACGCAGACTAGGCTGGACAACACAAGCAGAAATGGGTCGGTGAAACCAACAAACACGGATAGGGCGAAGACAATTTAGAGACCGATAATTCAACTTCGTCACTCAACTGGAAAACTGAATAGAAGAATACCTGATACATGTAGATGGGCCTCCACTCGGTCATACTCCTTTGTCTTGCGTACAGGTTCTTGTTAGAGTCAAAGGATTTGGCTGAGAATTCTAATCGTTCTCCTGCTTAATGGCTGGAGTCCGTAGTAGTACTCGTCCAGAAACCTCGATGAATAGTAAAAACACAATGAACTCTATACCTCCTCGATCGTCCAGCATGGTAACCAGGACCCCACTTACCCAGGCTGGGTAGTGGTAGCATGCACCTGCTACGAGTCCCCTCGCCGGATCGGCGCCTCAGTGCCACTTGGGTGAGACTTTTGAGTCAAGGGCTCCGGTTTGGGTTCCCAAAGAAAAAAACTATCTGTGATGTCAGCAGCCGCGAAGTATCGATCATCCTGGTACCTCCAACGCCATTTTTACGGAGAATTTTTCTAACTGACAAGAACTAAATTAATCACTTTCATGAATATTACTTCAATTGCATTTGGTCCTCACATCACGGAAAATGAACCTAATCGAAAGTTGCAGTTTTTCGTTCGGGTTTTGACAGACAAACCGTGCACTGCCATGATCTAGTTTTGGTTGGTATCTCAAGGCATTAACTGTTCATAAGAGAAGAAAACGAAAAACAGTTTGCAGATTCACTTAAGGGCATAAGAAATTTGTGTGGCAGATAAGAGATTTCGAATGGAAGTGAGCCAATGACTATAATACTCAATAATATTACCTAATGCATCGAACCAACAATGGGAAGATCTCATGAACCCTACTCGAAACAGTTCATTGATTAAGGCTGTAACGTTTCCGAGTCTCCGGTATACGCGAAGCACAGAGCCATACGCTACGCAGATGGTCACTAGGGTATCAGTGGAGAAGCGAAAGCCATTTCGGCGGTTAGACATCAGTAAGGTGCATTCAAACCGACCGTGTGAGCTCGGGTGAATGAGCAGCGGCATTTTTTAGGACGTGGTGAGTTTTAGCCTGGAAAAAGTCTATTCTATGAAATACCACAGATATCAATCGGGGCAGTGTGAGGCGGCAGATGAGGCTTAGCATCCTTCTTCGTAGAATTGCACGTGAGAACAGGTGTGTGAACCTATCCCCCCGGTCATCCACACTGCTGTGATCCCGGGAGCGCTGGATCCGTGATCTGCATTTGTTTGATTGCACATGAATCGAGCTACCGTTCGCCGACTCTCAATGATTCGCGAACGTCATATTACGCTCTGCCACCCAGATGAGGTCGTTTGACTAAAGACCAAGAGCAGGATTTTCTAAGGCAACACCCGATTTCGATTTGAGCGGCCACATGATACAACGACCATAGAGAAATTATAAATTCCGTGGAAAAGTTGACACGTGTATTAAACTCTACATAAATGTGCCTTTCCTTTCTCTTTCTCGCTTTGATTTCAGTTTTCGCTATGAACTGGCCGACATCAGATCCGAATATAGGGAAAGAAAATGTCATGCTGGTTTAACAAGTTATCAACCGATCACCTTGATCAGCCTTCGAACCAGAAGCTGACCCGGAGAATCGCGCTCACCGGGGAATTCGACCTACAAGTAGACGAAACATGCTCCAACCGCTTTAGTCGATTAAAATTCAGCACACGGTATCAGAAATGAGCCTGTGACACAGCACCCAATGTCCTACCGGCGTTGGTAATAATTCCCCCTTCCCACTCGGCCAACGATACAAGGAAGCCGGTGCTTAAACATCAACATATGCCCTTCAACCGTAACGGTTACCATTCAGTTGCGTACAAAAACTGAACCAACCTAGCAATTTAGACATCTCATCGACAGACCGAAGACATAAACTGGTGAAGACTAATCGGGAATTCCGAATATCCGAAAACGTTTTATTCTATATACAACTAAGTGGTGACACGCTATCACCGAAATACCAAGACACGTCTACCAGGGAAAAGCAAGAGTCGCTTCCATCACTATCATCGTTCACCGTTGAATGGCAAGGCAATTCCCACTGACCGCTGCCTTTTCTCCAGAGTTGCGTGTTTCTATAGAAAGAGTGAACATGTAAGGGAAACAGAGAGTGGATCTACACTAACATGAAGGGATAAGAATGCCCCAGTAGCCAGCGCACGACACAGTCTAACTGTACAAATGCACAGTTCTTTAATCATTCTGATTCGACAGAAAATGATAGCACGATCACCACTGTTCATGGTTCGCTATCACATCCTTCAAGGTCTCCAGCAACCTAGTTGATGGGTCTTTCGGACCCCAACCAAGAAGACGTGAGACATCTATTTCAGCTAAGCTCGCTTTACATTTTCTCATTCCATGTTACCATGTTATCTGTTGACTTCCCATTTTGCACTCCGTGGGAAGAACCAAAATAAGCCTTTGTATGGTAGACGGGTGTTCGCCATACGCAACGCGTGACCCAACCAACGTAGTCTACTAGGTATTCTGAGAACCGGTACCTAGTACTAGATTCCCAATCTTCACACTAATCACCCGGTCATTCCATCCAATCCTAGCCATATTACGTAGACATCCGTGGTCGGAAACACCCAAGTGACGAACATCTTCGACACGCATACTCCATATCTCGCAACCGTGCAACAGAATTGGGCGCACGGCGGCGTAGTACACACGACCTTTCAACCTCAGTGAAATATCAGGCCGGTGACACAATTGCTTCAGTCCAGCGTAAGCTGCTCGAGCCTTTGATATGCGCGTTTACTTCTACGGCCGAGCTACTATCCTTCGACACGCAGCTACCAAGGTAAGTGAATTGGTCCACAACCGACAGTTCCTCCCCATCCAGTATCAAGTTCCGCACTACTGTCTTCCAGTCCTGAATGTGCAAAGCACATGCTTAACCAAGACACAGACTTGGAGAGTCTGTCTGGTGTGCGTTGTGCACGATCCGTGGATTCGAACAGGCACACGACGTCATCCACCTAATCTAGTTTACCTCCATTATCCAGTTAGATTCCTACATTCTGAAGACCCCCTTCCATTACTTCGTCCATTACGAAGTCAAACAAGAACAGAGATGGGATACCCTTGTCGGACGCCGCTAGTGGTTTCCAATGAACTTGGCAGTTCATCTTAGACCCTCACGAGACCAGAGGTATGCGGATACAATGCTCGCAACAGGTTTACGAACTTCATTGGCATACTTTCAGGACCAAATGATGTAAGCAGTGCATCGAAAAATCGATGCACCATGTATTGGTTTTTATTGTGAATGATATAACGTTAATATCACCGCGTTGTTGGTAGATTTAATGCGCCAACGTTTCGACTATCGTGGGTGGGGCTTTTCAAGGCAAGTTTCACAGCTAAATTTGACTGTGAAATAGGTGTCTCACGTCTTCTTGGTTGGGGTCCGAAAGACCCATCAACTAGGTTGCTGGAGACCTTGAAGGATGTGATAGCGAACCATGAACAGTGGTGAT